>PVJI01007826.1:0-75409 GCA_004026765.1 Micronycteris hirsuta | reverse complement strand
GGAGCCTTGGGGTTCACCTGGGCAGGGAAACTCACAGTAGCTGTGCTGTGATGTAGCCTGTGGGGGCGGGACCTGAGAGCACAATGGCACCTGCTCCTCTCTCCGCACCCACACCGCCTCCTGCAAGCAATTTGAGCCCCTCTGCGCTGGCTCCAGGGGTCGCTCCGGGTGGGTGGACGGGCCGCACAGCCCCAGTCCCCCGTGGGTCTCCCCAACGAACTCTCCTGTGAGGCCGGGAGGTCCTCCCGCCGTGGACTCCACCCCCACAGGTGCTCTCAATCTGCGCCGATGGGTTGCGCCCTGCTTTCTCTCCCGGTTTGTCTGCCCGCGAATGCGGACCTGCCTGTTCCACCAGTCTTGGCCCCGCTGGGTCCGGATGAGCTGGGTGCTGGCCGCGCTTTGGTCAGGCCCCCCCCCCCCCAGTCTGGGTGTGCTGCAGCCCCGCGGGAACCGCCCCTCTAGCCCCGTCTGGCCCTCTGCTCACCAGCTCACTGCGGGGTCGCCTAGCGCTCTCCCTCCGCCTGCTCCTCCTGGCTCTCCAGACTGGATGAATGTATCTTCTTTAATTCCTTGGTTGTCGGACTTCCTCTCAATTCGATTTTCTGTCAGATCTGGCTGTTTTTGTTTAGATAAATTTCTGTTTTTTTCCTTGTTTGGCTGTGCAAGGAGACACGGCGTGTTCACCTATGCTGTCATCTTGTCGGAAGTCACTTTATTTTTTACCCTCACCCGAGGACATTCTTTTTTCATTGCTTTTCAAGACAGAGAGGGAGAGAGAAATGATGCAAGAGAGAGAAGCATCGATCGGTTGCCTCCCTGTACACACCCGGACCAGGGATCAGCCTTGGAAGCAGGGATTGAAGCTGCAACCTTTTACTTATAGGATGGCACTCAACCAACTGAGCCACTCTGGCCAGGCCAGGGCTAGACACACTTTAGCTTCAAAGACACAGATACGCCTTTCTGTAGCTTCTTTTTCCTGAGGTGTTGAATGTAGTTCATACAACCATCTCCAGCATCTGTAGTTCCTCCACTGCCACCTCCATCCCTTTTTGACCACCAGCTTCTTGAACTGGTTCGCTTAACATCTGAATACAATGCTCCTGGTATTGGGTAGTTTGCTACAGTAACTTTCTTTTTTCTTTTTAAAGATTTTATTTATTTATTTTTAGAGAGAGAGGATGGGAGGGAGAAAGAGAGAGAAAAATTAATGTATGAGAGATACATCGATTGGCTGCCTCTCATATGTCCCCAGCTGGAGTCCTGGCCCACGACCCGGGCATGTGCCCTGACTGGGAACTGGACCAGCGACCAACCTTTCAGTTTGCAGGCCAGCGCTCCATCCACTGAGCCACACCAGCCGGGGCTGCAGTAACTTTCTTGACCTATCTGCTGTAGCAGTGCTGGAAGCAGAGAAGATTCTGTTGACTAATTTGCCTCATCTGTTGAAACCGAGGCTGATTCCATAAACATCGAAGGGGTTGTCCTCCAGAATTTGTTCCCGTAGTCTCTGCTGTCATGGTGGCTGTGCTGCAGCCACTGAAGACTGAGGAGCCCCAGCACTCGCCGCTGGAGGGGGGCCCACCACAGCCTGACGCTCTCTGTCTCTGGAGATTCCATTAAAAGATACCCAACTACTCTGTCCGGGTTGTTGAAACTGGCTCTCAGTGCTGCAATTACTCGCTCCGGTTCATAGCCCCGTGACAAGATCTCAGTTACCATATTCTCATAAGACTGACCTCCCACAAGCGCACTGGTTGCATCCTCAAAAAGACCGACACGAATCTCCTGATGTATTCCTGTCAGTTGCTGTCGGGCTAGCAACCACTGGTGTTTCTGCTGGCTTTTCTGCAGGGCTCTCCTGTTCGGTCACACCAGCAGGTGCAGGCTCAGAGATGCTGTCGTTGATGCTGGAGTGACAGATGCAGGTGTGGGAGTGGGAGCCAGAGCAGGGGTCGGGGTTGGGACCTGAGCCACTGCTACAGTTGGGCTGTAGCAGATGTTTAACAGAAATGTGGCTGGTTACTTCCATGATTTGAGACTTGATTACCTAAAAACAGGGGTTCTTTTTTTTTTTTTAAAGATTTTATTTATTTATTTTTAGAGAGAGGGGAAGAGAAGGAGAAAGAAAGGGAGAGAAACATCAATGTGTGGTTGCCTCTCGCACATCCCATACTGGGCACCTGGCTCGCAACCCAGGCATGCGCCCTGACTGGGAATTGAACTGGCAACCCTTTGCTTCACAGCCCAAACTCAATCCACTGAGCCATACCAGCCAGGGCCTTTTTTTTTTTTTAACTACTGTTATTAGGAAAGCACTTTCTACTCACATACACAAGCAATAGGCTGAAACAGAATGAAATAATTTTCCTTCAGAACTTTGAACACATCACTCCACTGATTTTTGGCAAGCCAGTTCTTATTCCTTAGTAGGCAATTGCTTCCCCTATACACACACACACACACAGAGGAAGCTTTTCAGATCTTTTCCCCTAATCTAGGTATAAAAACAAGTATATCCAAGTGGAGGACTTGTTGCTTTCACTTCAAGGAACAGATGAAAGAGGTTATTGCCAAGAACCCAGGAACCCGTGGTTCTGGAGGCAAACAAAGGAACTATGACGTCTTTGCATTGCGCGGGCAAACCCTTTGCTCAGCGTGCAGGGAGCTGGTGGGATTCGGGGTGCCGGGGCCACACCCTCCACATGTGGAGTCCAAACCTGTGTGGGCTTTCCATTCGCTGCTCTGAGTGGAGAGCAAGTCGGGCCCCGTCCAGTGTGAGTGCCTGCATTTTGTGTACACATTTTCTTCTCTTGTTTTAAAAAAATATTCATTCATTCACTCATTCATTTATTTTCAGAGAGAGGGAAAAGGAGAGAGAGAGAGAGGAAAAGAAACATTGATGTGAGAGAGAAACATTGGTAGCCTCTCACATGTCCCCCAGTCGGGGACTGAACTCACAATCTGGGCATGTGCCCTGACTGGGAATCGAACCAACAATCTTTTGTTTTTTTGTGGGATGACCCCCAACCCACAGCCACACAGGGTCAGGGCACTGCTTTTCTTTCTTACGTTCATTTCCCCTAGTGACATTGATCAAGTTCCTTTGTTCATCTTTCAGAGGCTCTGTTTCCTTTTCCGTGATCATGGTCATCAATCTAATTTTATCTTTTCAAAGTTTGTTTTTATGAAGCCACCTTAAATCCTTTCCGGTGTGGGAGGGTAAAAACAAACGCAGTGGACCCTTGAACAACACGCGTTTGAACTGTGTGAACCCACTTAACATGCTGAGTTCTCTCAATAAACACCTGGACTGTTTTCAGTCTGTGGTCAGGAGACTGCAGGGCTGACCGGAGGCCCTGACCTGCGCCTTCTATACACGGGCTGGAGCATCTGTGGGTCGCGGCATCTGCGACAGGCCCTGGAGCCAGTCCCCCATGGGTACCGAGGGACAACTTAAGTTTTGAGGGATTCAGAAGTTATACTTGGATTTTCAGCTGTGTGGGGAGGGGCAGGAGAGAGGTCGGTGCTCCTCACCCCACGTTCAAGGGTCGATTGGCTGTACAACGGAATCAGCATTGCTATGTTGCAACTTTCCAGTTCTGGCTTGCTTGCTTTTAAGTTATGACAAGAAGAGTGACCAGTTAGTTACTCAGCACCCATTTTGGGCCAAGCACTTTATTTTAGTTCTTTGAAAAGTCCTCTGCAGGGGACTTAGAGGGATCAACCTCTAAGTGGATAGCCCGCGATTTAGTTGCTTCTCCAAGGTTACCCTGTTAGCGAGAGGTGGAGTTACAGAGTGAACGCCAGACCGGCTAGCTTGTGTTTTCATCCAGCCCCTCGACTCAGATCTGAAGGAGGTTCGGCATCTCTCTGCCACCCTTCCTCCCTGCGCTGGAGGGATTTCCGGCCCCAGGCGTTCAGTCCAGCTGGCCTCAGCCTCAGTCTGACCTCATCGCAGGCCCGCAGGGCAAGGGTTTTGGTGGCTGTTGTGAGCAGCCTGCGCTGATGGGGTGTGTTTTTTGAGCTCGCAATTTATGCTTTTAAAATGTCGAGTGAGTTGCAGATACCCTGGAAGGGGTTACCAGTCAGTCAGTGTGTGTTTTCTATAGTTGCTACAACCAGTTACCACTGACATAGTGGCTTGCAAACACACATGTACCCTCTCACAGTTCTGTGGGTTAGACGCCTGCCTCTGACCTCACTGAGTGGGAGTCCTCACGGTGTCGGCAGGGCTGCGTTCCTTCAGGAGGCTCGGGGGAGAATCTGTTTTCTTTCCTTTTCCAGCTTCTAAGGCTGCCCATACTCCTTGGCCCGTGAACCCTTCCTCCATCGTCAGAGCCAGCAGTGATCCGTCTCTCTGTGCCTTTCTACCGTAGCCACGTCCCTCCTCACTCTTTTGCCCCCTCTTCCACTTTTAAGGATCCTTGTAGTTACGTTGGGCCCACCCGGGTGACCCAGGATGATCTCCCTGTTTACAGCCAGCTGATGGGCAACGTTAAGTCCATCTGCAACTTCAATCCTCCTTTGCCCTGTACGATAACACATGCACAGGTTCTGGGGAGTGGGGCGCGGTATCTCTGGGGGTCCACTGTTCTGCCTGTCACAGTTGGTTATCTTATTTACACTCTGTGTCCACTGGGAATATAAGACTTACTTGGCTGAGCAGTACTTGAATGAATGTCTGCTACATCATCTCCTCAATATAGTTAATTGTTGTCTGTTTAAATATCCCTTGTGATGGGGAGCTCACTACCTCCCATCTGCGTGTGGACAGCTCTCCTTTCGAAGAATTCCGTACATGGTCTCACATTGTGTCCTAATAGCCTCCACACTCCGGCCTCAGTTCTGCCTCCTGGAGGCTTTCCTGTCAACTTCAGTTCTTCTGTAGGGATTAGAGGACAGCCACCTGTGCCTCCCTGCCACGTGGGGGTGATACCATCAGGCTCTGGGCTCATCAAAGTACTACTTACCGCTCTGCCAGATGAAGCTTCTGTCTGCTTTCAGAGCTCCGCAATGGCCAGGTCCTTACAGTTCTCCGGATCGATAATACCTGCGCACCTATCTCCTTCGATCTGGGAGCCGCAGAAGAGCAGCTGCAGACCTGGGGCATTCAGGTGAGTGCTGATTTTATTAAGTCCTTACCGTTTTCCTTCTCTCGACCCGTCTGCCTATCCATCTTGCCTTTCATCCAGTTATTCACAAAATATTTATTAAATACTATATGCTTGCCATGGTGTGAGAGAGAAGGAAGATGTATTAGAGCTGTCCTGCCTCCCCCACTCTGTCAGGCACTTAGCTGGGCACTAAACACTGCGGAGGTGAATGGGCCCCAGTGCCTGCGCTCACACGGCTCCCCGAGCCCAGTGGGGGAGACGGACATACACTGGATGAATCCGACAGTGTGATAGAAATGCTGCAGTGGAGGACTGTATGAGGCACTGAAGACCTTCCCTGAGAACATGGTCAACCTGCCTGGGGTGCGGGCAGTGGTTATGGAAGCTCCACTGAGGAACAGACACTCGATCTGGGATCTTGAGGAAAAACAGGAGTTTGCTGGGTTGGCAGGAGGAAGGGCCTTTCAGGAGAGGAAAGCGTGTATGGGTTCATTGGCTGATAATGATAAGGGTGATATTAATACCGTTACCTAAGCTTTTTGTGAAGATTAAGTGAAATAATGCCTGAGGAACACTTGCACTGTCTCTGGCACATAGTAAATGTTCAATAAATTGTAGCTATTGCTGTTGTCATTAAGTGCCCCCATCTGTGGTTTTCTTCCCCCTGCACCCCCCAGGGAGGACGAAATGGGGATGGGGAAGACACACAGCTCATTTTCCCCTGCAGGCTTGAGAGCTTAGTTCTTTAAGCTGAATTGTGTTATCGTTTATTACAACATTCTATCACCATTAAGGGGAAACTTTCCGAATTGATAGCACCAAGCCCACATCAGCACAACAGCTGGTTTATCGTCCCGCATTTCCTTTCAGTCTTTGTTTAGAAGAACATTTGTTTTTAAACAGTTATCTTTAGACGGGGTTTTGTTAGCCCACAAACTGTTTACATACTGTTCTGCTGTTAATCTTTCATGGTTAAATTCTGATTCCTTAAGCAGTCCACTCTCGTCAGGCCTTTTTACACTGTGGCATTTCTGTTTGGGCAGGAAGATGTGAGTTTTCAGTACTGTGGACTGTGTTACTACTTACCTGATATTGCAGTGTTGGTAACAGCACTTGGGTATTGAGAGTTCACTATGGACCCAGCACTGGGCCAATTTACCCATATCCTTAGATACATGTATCTGTCCAAGTGAGACATAACTGACTGTGGAAAGCAGAGCCACGGCCCCCAAAGATGTCCAGATAGTATGTGTGTACATATACTCACTGTATAATGCATGTATAAGTACTGTATATGTATTATCTTATTAACGGCACACCACCCCTATAAGGCGGGTGCTCTTAGTATCCTTGTTTTACAGAGGAGGAGTCAGAGGCCCAGATAAGGAGAGTTACTTTCTCCAGGCCACACAGCACACGAGTGTCAGGGCCAAGGTTTGCACCCAGGGCTGGCTGACTCCTGGGCCTGTGCCTTCGCCATTAAAGCTCTTCTGGGTCTGCTGTGAGGGACTGAAGCTTGGGCTGCAGGGATCCCTCTGTGGGATGTCCTCTTAAGCCGTCCCACCTCCCCTGTGATGCCTAGCCTTCCCTGAGCTGGGAGCTGTGACCCGTGATTGCCGTCAGCTCTTTGAGCTCCTCAGTTGGCCTTCTGGGCCAGCCCACCGAGAGCCGGATCCTCCTTCCATGTGATCATCATGTGAACAGGAAATGACATGCTTGCTGGCAGGAAGGAGGTAGGGAGGGGTTCTCTGCAGCTGATCGATGCCTTTCTCTTGGCTGGCCAAGCAGGTCCCGGCTGACCAGTACAGGAGCTTGGCCGAGAGCGCCCTCTTGGAGCCCCAAGTGAGAAGATACATCATCTACAACTCCAGGCCCATGCGGCTGGCCTTCGCTGTGGTAAGGAGGACGGTGGGCCCGCGCTGCCCTGCTGCAGCCCCTGTGACACTGCCGAATTCCCGTGCTGCAGCCTGTTGGTGTGGGTGGGGTCTGGGGGCTGGTGGCCCAGCTGCCTGGGAGAGGGCAGCACACATGCACCTGCATTTCGTGTGAGAAGAAATTTATGGCAGAGAGTCGTAGCCAGGTGCCCACATAAAGGATGGGAGGCAGGGATTCCTGAGGGCAGAGCTTGGGATGGGGGATCTGCAGACCCATCACCGAGACTCTGGGCTCACTGTCTGGCTTTGGTCAAGACTTTTCTCCTCTCTGGGGCTTGGTTTCCCTGTTTTTTCAACGATGGGTCCATTTTAGCTCTAATCGCATGTGTATGTATGTACACACGTGTATACAGATACATATAAACATGCATATACACCTACGCATATACTCATACATACACGCACATGCATACATATATATATATGGCAGAGCCAGTATCTGAACCCAGGCAATCTGGTTTGACCACTCTTAGCCACTGTGACTTGCTGCTTCTCTGAATGGTCGGATAGCACTCCTAACCCCTATGTCCCGCTTCTCAGGAAGGGCAATGGATGGCAGCCGGCTTTTGTTAATTTTCTAATGAGTGCTGGGTTGTTAACATGTTATCTTATTAATGCTTATATTAGTCCTGTGAAGTAGGTATTGTCCCCATTCTACAGATGAGGAAGCAGGCTCAGAGAGTCGTTATAACTTGTCTAGGCCACACAGCTGTTGAAGGATCAGTGAGGGTTTCTGGCTCAAATTTCTCTGCCTCCAAAGCCTGCTGCCCTTTTCTGTTTTACTTAAAGCCAGGGCAAGCCGGGATTCGGAGTCACTCTTCTAACCCTGTACCTCTGCCCCCACTGACGATCCAGGAGCAAGGGCTCCCACAGGCTCTGTGAGCGCTGAGGATCCAAGGCGTCAGAAGCATCCAAGGGCGTCCCCTTGACTGGAGCTGCTTTGCTCTAGGACTGGCGGTCCTGACCTTGCTCTTGGCCTGGCTTTTTGCAGGTTTTCTACGTGGTGGTGTGGGCCAACATCTACTCCACCAGCCAGCTGTTTGCCCCAGGGAGCCACTGGGTGGGTGTGCTGCTCGTGACCCTGGCCGCGATGAGCCTGACCCTGACTCTCATGCTCATCTTCGAGAGACACCAGAGGAAGGTGAGAGGTCCCAGGACCCCAGCCACGCCCCCTGCAGACGGGCTCTGCAGGCAGGCGGATCCCAAGTGAGAGTTTTCTCTTTCACCTGCTTCAACAGATTTCTCTAACCTTGGAGAGTCACACGGGTCTGTGTGCCCAGCGACTGAAAGAAATTAAATCACATGTGTGATTGAATCCTGTTTTTCCTGTCTAATCCATGTGGGTTGTTTTTCTGGAAGGGAGCTGTGTTTTGGGAGCGTCTGGGAGTGGGGAAGAGGGCACTGAAAGCCAGTATGTATGTGGCACTTAGTGATTACTGAGTCCTTCCACACGCCTCTGCCCCTGGATGCTCAGGAGAGCTCTGAGTGAGAAGGGGTTACTGAGTGCAAGGTGCCTGGGGCTGAGGGTGGAGGGAGGTGGGTGGGTGCTGGCTCTGGGCTCTGTGGACAGTCCTGTCTCATTTAACTCCAGCCACGCTTTCTGAGGCAGTGAATGGGTGGTCAGAAAGTTAGGTTACGTGGCCTGATCCCACTGTGAGTGGCAGAGCCGGGGTTCAGAGCCCTCTGATTCCTGATCTCATTCACAAAGGAGGTTAATACCTCCTGGCTTATGAGTGGTTCACTAATTGTATTCTGCTCCTTTAACATCGGTCTTTTGTTACTTACTGCGTGCTTCATATGTGGTTGATCGTCTATTAAATGCTTTATATACATTAACTCATTAAACCCCTCCAATAAATCGCTGGGCAGTCTTTCATGCTCATTTTACAGATGAGGAACCCAAGGCTCCAAAAGGCTCAAGGAGTAGTCCAAGGCCATGCTGGTAATAAATGGCAGAGCCGGAGTTCAAGGCCAGGACACTTAGATTCCAAGCTATGTTCTCAATTAATACCCGGCTCTCTTGGTATTTCCTGGGTGCGGTAGTGGATTGCCATGAACGTGGTAACTTAAAACAACACAAGTTAATTACCTCACAGCTCCCCTCTGGAGCCTCTAGGGGAGACTCTGTTTCCTCGCCTTTTCCTGGAGGCCACCTGCATTCCTTGGCTCGTGTTTCCTTCCTCCATCTTCAGAGCCGCCAGTGGCAGATCAAGTCCTTCTCACTCTTTGACTCTGAGCCTTCTGCCTCCCCCTTCCACGTTTGAGGTCCCTTGTGATTACACTGCACTGCCTGGATAATCTGGGACAATCTCCGTATGTTAAGGCCAGCTGATTAACAATGTTAAATCTATCTACAGCCTTTATTCTGCTTTGCCATGTAATGTAACCTATTCATAGGTCCTGGGGAGTAGGACTTAGGATCTTGAGTGGGGGGTGCGTTATTCTGCCTGCCACACTTCTGCCGTCTTTCCAGTGCTTAGGAAGCTCCCCAGCACCTGGCACAGAACTGGACTTCGAGATCTTTAGCAAACACTCTGCTCTTGCGTGACCCAGGCAGGAACAGAGGGCGGGGTGTTGGCAAATGTGGCCAGAATTTGGGGTATGAGTTCCATTTAGTGCTCATTCTGGATAGATGTTTGTTTGGCTTTTGCAACAAAGCTGACAAAAATAATACTGCCTTGGATTTTGTTGAAAATTTCATGGCCTTGTGCTTGGCCTATAAAAAGAAAAAAATTGAACTGGCTGTTCCTGTAGCAAGAAACTTCTCTTGGGACAGGGGAAAAAGCAAAGTATTTCCTGCTTTAGCAGGAGCAAGCGAAATATGTGCACCTGGCAGGTGTGTCAAGGATGGAGATGTAATCCGTGCAGTTCAGGGAGCACCTACTGTGGCTGCCTCCTTTCCCTTCTTCTGTCCTTATTCAGTTGGTATCTATGTGGCCCCTGCGAGTACCAGGTAATGTGCCCGGCACAGGACACAGCGATAAATAAGATCCTGTGTCTGCACCCGTGCAGGTGCAGCATGGAAACCCCAGGTAGGCAGTGGCACTCCTGTCATTGCTGTTTGCTCATTCAGGGAACCCCTTCAAGGTCCTTTCTTTCCTAGCAATGACTACCATTTAATGAGCACCTGCTATGTGCTCTGACTTTGGAATATGATATCCATGCCCAACAACAGCCTGACAAGGAGGCAGGATACCCGTGCCATTTGCTAGCTCTGCAACCTGGGGTAAGTTATTACTGTACCTCCCAGGGCCTTAGTTTCCTCACCTGTAAAATGGAATAATAATTGTAGTGTCCACCTTGCAGGTTGTTTGGAGAATTAAATGACTTAATACATGCAAGTGCTTGTAATTGTACCTGGTGTAAGGTAAATGCTCACTAAGTGTTACTCTTACGATTATTGACTCTGTTGGCCAGTGAAGAAGAAAGCTCAGAGAGGTTAAGTAACCAGTCCATGGTCATGCAGCCTCATCAGGTCTTGCCTCAGCTCAAGGACTTCTTCCTCCTTGGACCCCTTATCCATCAAGACCATGCATGTCCCCCTTCCTGACCATTGTCATACTTACTGTTAGTGTCCTACCTGCCTCAGGTAGCATCCTTCAGAGCCTTAGCGCTTTGCATACAGCGCCTTGTTTTCCCCTTATGTGAGTGGGGCAGTAATAGTCTTTCACAACATGGGAAGGTTTGTAAAGGCAGGCACACCCCTGTCTTGTGTCCGCTACAGAGTGAAGCACATTGCTAAGGCATGTGGGAAGTTCCTGAAGATATTTGTGGCCAGTATGGTATCGTGGAAAACACTGAGTTTTCAATTCAGTATCATCATCGTAATGATATCATTACCTGACATGTATTGAGTGTTTATTCTTCAAAATATTCTATGTGGATGACCTCATTTTATCCTTATTATAACCCTTATTATAAGGGGGTGTTAGTATCTCCAATTTGGAGATGAGGAGATGGGAGGCAGAGAGATGGTAATTTGACCCAAATTATACAGGTAGTGAGAGATGGAGTCAGGATTTGAACTCTTGGGGATGCAGGCTTCTTCTTCTTTTTCTTTCTTTCTTTTTTTAAAAAAATATATTTTACTGATTATGCTATTATAGTTGTCCCATTTTTTCTCCCCTTTACTCTTCTCTGCCATGCACCCCCCTTCCCACCAGCATTCTTACACCCCGCTTTGTTCATGTCCATGGGTCACACATATAAGTTCTAGCTTCTCCATTTCCCATGCTGTTCTTAACCTCTTAACCTGTCTACTTTGCACCTACCATTTATGCTTCTTATTCCCTGTACCTTTCCCCCATTCCTCCCTCCCCCTCCCCACTGATAACCCTCCTTGTGATCTCCATTTCTGTGATTCTGTTCCTGTTCTAGTTGTTTTCTTAGTTTGTTTTTGTTTTTTAGGTTTGGTTGTTGATAGTTGTGAGTTTATTATCATTTTACTTGTCATAGTTTTAATCTGCTTTTTCTTAGATAAGTCCCTTCAACATTTCATATAGTAAGGGCTTGGTAATGATGAACTCCTTTAACTTTACCTTATCTGGGATGCACTTTATCTGCCCTTCCATTCTAAATGATAGGTTTGCTGGATAGAGTTATCTTGGATGTAGGTCCTTGCCTTTCATGACTTGGAATACATCTTTCCAGCCCTTTCTTGCCTGTAAGCTTTTTTTGGAGAAATCAGCTGATAGTCTTATGGGAACTCCTTTGTAGGTAACTGTCTCCTTTTCTCTTGCTGCTTCTAAGATTCTCTCCTTATTTTTAATCTTGGGTAATGTAATTATGATGTGTCTTGGTGTGTTCCTCTTTGGATCCAACTTTTTTGGGACTCTCTGAGCCTCCTGGACTTCCTGAAAGTCTATTTCCTTTGCCAGATTGGGGATATTTTCCTTAATTATTTTTTTCAAATAAGTTTTCAATTTCTTGCTCCTCCTCTTCTCCTTCTGGCACCCCTATGATTCGGATGTTGGAACGTTTAAAGTTGTCCTGGAGGTTCCTAAGCCTCTCCTCGTTTTTTTGAATTCTTGTTTTCTCATTGTGTTCCAGTTAAATGTTTATTTCTTCCTTCTGTTCCAAATCATTGATTTGAGTCCCGGTTTCCTTCCCTTCACTGTTGGTTCCCTGTATATTTTTCTTTATTTCACTTTGCACAGCCTTCACTTCTTCCTCTATTTTGCAACTGAGCTCAGTCATTTCTATGAGCATCCTGATTACCCGATTACCAGTGTTTTGAAGTCTACATCTGATAGGTTGGCTATCTCTGTGTCACTTAGTTCTTTTTCTGAGGTTTTGATCTATTCTTTCATTTGGGCCATATATCTTTGTCTTGGCGCACCATTCTGGATGATTGTTTCTTTAACTCCTTGGTTGTTGGACTTCCATACAGTTTGATTTTCTGGCAGTTCTGGTTGTTTTTTGTTTTTAAATTTGTTGTTGTCCTTCTTTTGGTTGTGCAAGGAAGCAAAGCCTGTCTATCTACACCTCCATCTTGGCTGCAAGTCTGGCAATGCATGCTTTTGAAAGGGTGAAAAACCCTTGCAAATGTTTTAGGCAAAACAAAATATAATTATCTCTTGATTTTCATAACAGTGGCACTCCTGGAAAATTCACTGTATTTTAAACCTGTTTAAAAACAAATGCACTTTAGGTTTATATGTTCAATGGAATTAGATTGGCCCTTTGGAGAATTATAAGCGGATTTTCCACCTGCATTCTCACTCAGTGTACACTCAGTTGGCTGGGAGACAGTTCCGTGTGTGGGACTGTTTCACGGGACATGGCCTTCACCAAAAGGCATGCGTTTAGCATCCCTGGCTCTTGTCCCTAAGTGCCAGGTTTGCCCTTCCCATCCCTATAACCACCAAAAGGGTCTTTTTACATTTCCAAAAGCTCCCTACAGGGGTCCTGATGTTAGAAAACCATTGTCCTTGAGTGAACTGCCTTCTAATTGCATCTGAAAGCCCTTGGAGGGGGTTGTTTCTTTCCCACAGCAGCACTTTGGACCTGACACCCTTCTTCTCCCTTCTCCTCCCTAGACTGCTTAGCATCTACTTTATCAACTGAATCTACAATGGCATTGGTTTGGGTGGGAAAAGAAGGAGACAGAGTTGCAAAGTGCACCCCCACCCCACTACACTGAGAAGCCAGGCACTGTGCTAGGTACTTTGGAAAGTAGGTGCCTTGTAGACAGAGTAGGCGCTTTACTTACACAATAAATGCTCACCCACCCTCTATCTCCCCCCATCTCCCCTACATACCCCCTCCTCCCTCAGATGCCTATGGCAGCTGACTGTGTTCCAGGCATTGGCTTGAGTGCTTCATACACACAAACTCAGTAAATCTCCCTACATTCCTAGGAGGCAGAGATACTCTTTATCCTTACTGTACAATTGAAGACAGCAAGGCTGAGGGAAGGAACATAGCCTGCCCCAGCTGGGCTTCACCCCAGGGCTCTCTGGCACTGTGGAATTTATTATCTCAGCAACTCCACAGGGGGATTTCATAGAGGAATGGATGTGTCTAGAAGAAGAGGATTGTCCCATGGTATCTAGCAGTGAGATGGTGTGTGCTTCTTTCCGGGACCCAAGAGCCCTCTGGCAGTGTGGAGATCTGGCCACAGGGCTGACATTTGTCTTACAGGCCAACACCAACACGGACCTTAGGCTGACAGCTGCCAACGAAGCCCTGCTGCAACACCGGGTGCTATTGGGGGTGACGGACACAGTGGAAGGCTGCCAGAGTGTGATTCAGGTACTGGGTCTCAGGGTGATGTCTCCCCAAGGGCCCACTTTTGGGCTGGGCCGGGCTGATGGGGAGTGAGGGCCCCATGTTCTCCCAGTCTGCCCAATGTCTTGCAGAATCTGCTAATGAGATGGTGTAGGAAGTCCTTCTCTTCCTCCTTGCTCCAGCGTTTCTTCCTGGAGACTCTTCTCTGGGTGGTAACCAGCAGCCTAGCACCTCCGAGGCAGGCCTGGAAGGGAAGCTCAAAGACTGTCCAATACCCCGTTCCTCATTCAGCATTGACTCACCAAACAGCTGTGGCCTCCTCTGTGCCAAGCACTGAGGGGCCCAGGCAGGGCCCACGCAAGGCTCCAGGAGAGGCAGGTCAGATCCCGAAGGCATTGTCTGCCTGGCTCCATTGATTTCTTTAGCCCAAAGACAGTGGGGAGATCTCAGCTGACTAGTATGAGGTCACACCGTGGGTCTGGGACACAGCTGGGTTAGATGAGCACCAGGTCTCCTGGTTCTCGCTGGGCTCCCCATGTGGGGTTGCTGAATCTTCTCAGCATTATATCTGCCTTCTCACCTGTCATTGCGCCTTGCCCAGTGGTAGCACCGGGATGGGTGGGTGGCTGGGACCTGGTAAGAATCAACTTGTGCACATCTCCGGTTCACCCCACAAATATTTACCAAGAGCCTAGTATGTGCCAGGCATGGTTCTAGGTACTGGGGCTGCAGCAGAGAGCAGACACTCGCAGGTCCCTGTGTTTATGGAGCCTAGCACACTGAGATGGTGTAGAGTGAAAGGGGAGCTGGACTGACAGCAGGGTGTGAACTTGATGGGATGATAAGATGCCTGGCAGTTCAAGGGTGACATAGAGACTGAGAGGTCCTTGGATCTGGGGGTCTTCTCAGCCTCGTTTGTCCCTGGATCCTCTTTATGGATTGGCTCATAGGGGTGACTTGGCAAGTTGGATGACTTGTGAATGGACACATCTTTTCAAATAATTGGGTTCTTTCAGTTTCAAAGTAGTATTTTTGGGACGAGCTAATACAGTAGCTTGGATTTCCTTCAAGACCAGTGAGGTGGGTGGGGTCGGGGATGGAAAGTGTCTGGGTGAGTGACGGGGTGAGCAGAGAGGAAGCAAGGGTAGTCATGAGGTGGTGGCTGTTGACCCCAGATGGGGGCAGCTGGACGTTAATGACATCATTTGCTCTACTTTTGTGTTTGTTTGGAAACTTTCATAATGGAAAGTAAAAAAGAAATTTAAAAAATGTTTCCTCAGGGATGAGACAATGGGAGGGGTTAGTTGGCAAGAGGGATGTGGCCTTGGCTCCCATGGGTCAGTCCCTGGGAGGAGGCAGGCCTGGGATCCAGAGGAAGTGGTCGGCGACTGGAGGTGTGAGACATGGGCTCCCAGTTTCTTGCAGAACTTGGTGACATATGGCAGGTGTGGACCTGACAAGGTGATGTAATGTGTGAACATAGAGGATTTTGGCCCGGCTAAGTTTAATCTGGCTTTCTGGGGGCTGTTGAGGTTGTGGAGGAAGGGGAGGTAATGGTGAGGTGAGGACTTCTCCCCTGCTCCCCTCCCCACAGAGCACCCAGGTTGATGACCTCTGACCTGGCTAGGGCCAGAAAGGGGGACAACTCTGAAGGGTTCACTCATTTGCTTGTTGGGTTCCAGACAGAAGGGCACCAGGTCCCTGAAGATGAATGTGGTAGCCCTGGATGGATCCATGATGTCCCGGATGGTTTGGAGTCTGTCAGATGCTTAGTGACGTGTGGGAGGTGGGGCTGCAGCCGTGGTGAACAGAACCATCTTTCTGTCAGCTGTACAAAGGAGACTTCCTCACGCACGGGGCCCCTGGGAAAGAGCAGAATGGCATGTTTCCACTAGAGACCAGGATCAGTCCAAGGTCCACAGAAGGACGGACCTCTGGCAAGGAGGCAGGAGGTCGAAAGCCATCTCGGGGACCAGCTTGGAGCCTCCGGGCTCATGGCTTCTTCTCTCCCCAGCTCTGGTTTGTCTACTTCGACCTGGAGAACTGTGCACAGTTTTTGTCTGAACATATTCGAGAAATGAAGACTAGCCAAGAGGTAAGATACCTTAAATGAAAAACAAACAAACAAAATAAGCCAGGAGACAGAACTGTGTAGATTGCATCACTTCCATGTGGGGAAATGTCTAAGGAAAAGTTACTTAGAAAGAAGACTGTCTATGTCAAATCAGTGGTTGTTAGGGAATTAAGCCTTTTTAACTAATCACATTCTAACCAATCTCTTTTTTAACTATTGGTATTTTTCACATTTCCTATAGTGAGCATATATTTATTTATTACATAGTAATGATTAATAGTAATAATAATAAAGATGCGGTAGAGGAAACTACCACATGGTTAGATGACTTTCACTCATTCAAAAGGCCTGCCTACCATTTATGAAGGATCGTGGAACTTTTGCTGTGACTCCACAGATGAGGAGTCAGGCTCTGAGAAGTCCTGTCGCCACCATCAGGCGGTCACAGAGTGGGTTGGTGATGCCTGGTTTGGGCCCGGCCCTCCTGTCTCCAAGCCCTGGCTGCCTCCTCTGGGGTCAGCTTTTTCCTAGGCCCTGTAGTCAGTCTTGAAATCAGGATTGTGGTTTAGCCCTGACCTTGGCCCATTAGCTTCTGTATGGCTTGGGGCAAGACCTTTGAGCTTCAGTTTGCTCATCTGCAATGTAGGGATAAAGATACCCATGTCCCAGGCCGCTTTGAGGAGCCAGTGAGAGCTTGAAAGGAAGAGTATTTTAGAAGCTATTAAGAGCTGTGCTTTTGCAGGGAATTTCCCGATCTCTCTAGTCTGGCTCAGCTCTACCGTCTCCTGAGGTCAGTGTCTGAGTCTGTAGAAGGCCTGTCCATCCTCTGTGGGTCTGCAGCTCAGACAGCGACTTGGCCTCCCATGTGCCACCCAACTTAGGACACCACCCTTGTTCCCTCTCTGTTTCATTTGCAGTCCTTGCTGAGAAGCAGATTGAGCCAGCTCTGTGTTGTCATGGAGACTGGGGTGAGCCCCACGCCGCCTCCGGAGGGGCCTGAGAACCTGCTGGAGGACACTCCTCTCCTGCCCAGCAGTCCTCATCCCCCAGACAGGCCACTCATGCAGACTGAGCTTCACCAGCTTGTCCCTGAGGCAGAGCCAGAGGTAACGGCACCTGGGCTGGTCGGGGTCACTTTCTTTCATGGGGTATTTGCGTAGAGTCTGAGTGGGGACCTTAAGGTGTAAATTCCGGGGCACACGGCTTTACTGAGTTGGTAAAGACCATACAGATCTAGACTACTGGTTTTCAATATTTTTCTTTTCACCCCAGCACTTTAAAAAATAGTTTATAGGAGTCATTTGCTACTCACTTGGCTCCCCAACGCCCCCTGAAAAAAAATATCTTGGATGTTCTTTTTAGTAGTTCCTCTGGATGTGTAGTTGTGTATTGATGGACTGTAGATTGCCTACCTAACCATGAACACGTTGATGAATATTTGCATCATTTTTAAATCATTTTATCAATCCATCTACCTACTTGAATTGCAGTTAGATATTTAAATCTTACATGCATCTCTGTTGAATTCTAGTTCCTCCAGCCCCAGAGTTCTGTTGGTCTTGCCTAGCTCTCTGTTGGGTTTGACCAAATGCTGGTAGACCAGAAATCTGATGTGTTTGTAGCCTGTGCTGCCTACCCTCTTCTCACTGTGAGACACTCACTGTCTGGGAGACCTGTAGCGAGGGTGACCTCAGGCGCGGTGTGGTGCAGGAGAGCACTTGCATTTTCTTTAACGCCAACAGATCCGGGGATTAAATGTCTGAGCCAGCCCAGACTTTCCCTTTTGGACTGGTGGGGAGTGGGGGCCCTGCAAGTAGAACTACTGCAAGAGAAAATGACAGATACATTCATCTCTTTCTTTGAATCCCATTGACTTTTCTTTTTTAAGAACACAAAAGATTGCTAAAGTCACGTACTTTATTGTGGCATGCATGTCTGGGTTTATGCGAAATAGCCTATTAAATATAATGGGTCCTTTAAATTATTTTTTCAAATTCATTCAAATCAATAGTAATACAATTTCCTGCCATGAATATCAAATCTCAGTGTGTGTGCACATGTTTTTAAAGTAGCTGCCCTTATAACTTAGCGAGGAAAAAAACATAATCAATGCCCAAGTCTCAGCATGGGTCAGGCTGTTGTATTTCAGTGGGAAGCCAGTGCCGTGAGAAATGGAGAAATAGTTATAATGACCTTTCACATTTTAACAGCTTTTTAAAAACATATTTCATTTATTTATTTTTATACAGAAGGGAAAGGAGGGAGAAAGAAAGGGAGAGATACATCAATGTGTGGTTTTCTCTTGAGTGCCCCCTACTGGGGACCTGGCCCGCAACCCAGGCATGTGCCCTGACTGAGACTCGAACCAGTGACCCTTTGGTTTGCAGGCTCGGGCTCAATCCACTGAGCCACACCAGCCAGGGCTTAATAGTTTTTTTTTATTATGCATAAAATTCTTTAGCATACCTTCTGAGGACGAGATTATTTTTTCTTCTCTGGTGGATGAAATAGCTTCTAAGAAGTCAACTGACTTGCCCAAGTTCACAGAGCAATGGAGAGTGTGGCAAAGCCAAGGACCAGAAGCCAACCTTACTGATTCTAAGTAGGCCAGTTTTGTTTTGTTTTTTGTCACAGCTCTTTGTTTGTTAGGTTATTGAATTTAGAGTGAATGGGCGAGAAGACCAAGCTGAGTTAGTAAGCAGTAGGCTCATTGAAGTTTTCAGTATTTTCTAGCACAAAAGATAACTATTCTCTAGTACGTGGGAAACACAGAAGCCACAGAGCTCTGCGGGAGTTCCTGCCTTTTAAAACTAACAATCATGGTGATGATATTGATGTCATTTACTGAGTACCAGGTAGTAGGCTTTCTATCCCTTAGCACCTTTAATCCTCACTCCAGTCCAACTGGGTAGATGCTGTGATTTCCCCTCTTTTACTGGTGAAGAAACAGGCTCAGCAAGGTGAAGTGACTAGCTTAGGGTCTGTTAAGGGGTGACTGAGCTGAAATTTCCACTTGGCCTTTTGACTTGCAAACCTGTTCTTAATCACTGACTCTCCCGACGTAAACAGCCTGCTGCAAACCACACCCCACTTTATTGTGTTCAGACTGGACACAAGGACGTGTTACGAAAGATCTTTAGGGCCATGTCGAAAGATCTTCAGGGCCATGTCGGGAAGCTCTTCCCGGGCATTCCCACGGCCAGACCAGCGAGCGAGCGGAACTTTAGAGACGACTGCGTTAGTAAGAGCGTGTGTAAATCCAACTTCTAAAATTCCTTTTGACCGTTTAATTTTTCTCATTGCAGTAAAGTACATAAGGCAGAGTTTACTGCCTTAGCCATTTTTAAGTGTACGATTCAGTGGCAATAAGCACAGTCACCTTGTGCAATGTCAGCAGCGTCCCACCCCAGAACTTCTCCATCTTCGCAAACTGAAACGCCACACCCACTGAACACCAGCTCCCCCTCCCCCGTCACCTGGAAACCGCTGTTTTTTCCTGTCTATGAAGTTACTGCTCTAGGTACCTCATATAGGTGGAATCATACCATATTTGTCTTTTTGAGATAAATCAAGTTTTTATAAGTGAGCTCATAATATGGTAGGAGCACTTGCCTAAAGCAATCCAGTAGGTACCTGGTATGGATTGAAGAGTCACGCCGTGGTGGGGGTATTCCGTTCCTGTCCACCCCCACTCACTAGTGCTTTTCTTCAAGTGTTTCCTTGACCTCATGGATTTTACTGGCTCACAGACGTTGGAAACTGGAAACAGCGGGATTGGCTGGGATAAATCAATGCTGAATTCTCTAGTTCTCTAGCAATTGAGGCTCCATAGATTTTTTGTGCATATTATTACCGCCTATCAGCAGTTAGGTTACGCTCCTTGGAGATGAGAAAACTGAGGCTGTAGAAGCCCCGTAGCATCAGTTGCAGAGCTGGGGGTTCCAGACCAGACCAGGCATGTTCCGAGGGCCCCAGATGGAGGCCTGGCCAGGTTCTTCCTTCCTAGTGAGCATTACTGCTGGCCCAGGGCTGTGAGGGCAGCTTGGCTTCCCCATGTGCATTAGCTGCTCTCTGTGTTGCTCACTCTGCTTCCCTGCCTCTTCCAGGAAATGGCCCAGCAGCTGCTGGCAGTGTTTGGTGGCTACTACATCCGGCTCCTGGTGACCTCCCAGCTCCCCCAGGCCACGGGGACACGACATACAGACTCTCCAAAGGTCCCATGCCCCTGCCAACTCATAGAAGCCTACATCCTGGGCACCGGGTGCTGCCCGTTCCTGGCCAGGTGACATAGGGAGGAAGGTACTCATCTTCCTCCAACACGGAAGGTGAGAAGTCAGCAAGGCCTCAGGGGCCCAAGGTGGCCGATGGCGAGCCCGAGGTGAGGAGAGAAGCACCTGGGGCGCTCAGGAGGGTGTCAGTCATGCCAGCGATGGGGTGTCATGCCCACTCCAGGACCCTGCACAAAAATGGCTGTTGACATCCCATGATGACCCCAGTCCTTTTCTGAAGCCATGGTTACTGAGCTGGGCCAGCTACAATCTACTCTCCATGCTGCTTGGAACTGAGGGCTTGGATGAGATGGGCTGCTCTGCTAGCCCTCCCGGAGGACAGCCCAGCAAATGTGAAGATGACCAGACTGGGCCAGACATGTCCACAGTCTGGTCTCAGATGATGCGCCCACCTCCAGCCCCTCATGACAGCTGGGGAAGCAGAGGCCCTGGGAGGACGCTGCCTGTGCGGCATGGCCTTGGGCTTCTGCAAGGACAAGCCTGCCTCTCCCCAGTCTGAAAAAACGAAGTGAATTCTCAGAATGTTCTTTTTACAGCTTTCTCCTCCGATTCTTAAGGAAAAACAGAGGTCCCTGTGCTTGCTGTCTGCTTGTACACAGGCTTCCAAGGGACAGAGGAAGGAAAGCGATGACATGCGACTGTCAGTGGGACTACTTGGGAAGATGCGTTTTGTCTGACTTGAGGACTTTCATTTTAGGGCATGCGTAGTTGTACTTGTGGTTTTATACTGCAGATGCGGAGTGACAGCCCTGTTTTCTGACACTGTCTGTACTGGAGCGAAGCGTCATCTTTGTGGAGTTCCATGAAGAGCTCAGAGGCTTCCAGGTTCTCTGCTCCTGAATGAATTTGAAGACCCATGATTCCATAGGTCCAAATCCAAAAGTTCTAGCCTGGCTTGAAAGGCTCCCCAGGCCCCAAAACCTGGGCTTCATCTGCAATTTGGCTTCATCTCTCACAAAATAAAAAGTTTAAGTTGAAACCTTTTACTGGACTGACATACCTACTATTCCTTTCTATCTGTTGGGCTCCTATGCATACTTCAAAGCCCAGCTTTACTTATTGCAATTTTAGGAAACTTTCCAGCACAGCCAGTTCTGCTACTCTCTGCCTCCTTTAAATTCTTGATGTAGCTGCTGCCTTTACTGATGTTTTATTTTATTGATTCTGTTTTCCTGTGCACATGCCGTTTTTCTAGCTAGACTATAAGCTCCTCACAGAAAAAGACTGCACCTTATCTTTTGTGCACAGCCTTGTCCTGCTAAAGTGTAATTAATTGCTTTGTTGTCTCCGTAGTAGCTTTTGCAAATTGCTCTCTAAACTCAGCTGAATGATTAGGCTGGCCCAGACCTGGGTTCTGAACTGTCACTCCTAGCTATGTAACTTTGCTCCTCAGTTTAACCATCTATATAAAGGGTAGATCGGATGACTTTTAATGGCCCTTCCAAAGCCAAAGTTACGGGAATTTCCAGTTTTTTCTGCTCCATTATAGCCCTCGGCCTGCCTGTCGTTTATGACTTTATGTGCACATAGAAAGATTCTATGGCTCTGCGTGGCTGAGGTGCCTCAGACCTGATGCACCTTTGGACAGAACCCTGGCCTAGCTAGCAGGAGACCTGGATTCTCATCTCAGATCTGCTGCCTCCTAGCAGTGTGACCTTGGCGAGGTCACTTAACCTCTCTGAGTGTCTGTTCACTCCTTTATGAATGGGTCTGGTGAATGTGAAATGTAATGATGTGGGTGACTTACCGTGTGAAAAAGACTCACTTACCATGTGAGTCTGACTATCACTTTTTCTGGGCCAGACAAGAGAAATCATTTGTAGACCAGCTCTTGGGAATGGCTGTGTTGGGCATTTCTCTTTAGCCAACTCTTAGGGCAGCTTTGCTCAATAAGAACTATTTAGGAAGGTGATTATGGTCTCTGTCACCGGCCAAGAGGCAATGTGGGCTGGGAATGTGATCGGTAGAAGTCCGCGGTTACCGTCCAACCATGAAGTCCTGGCCAGTGTGGTAGCAGAACAAAAGTGTGTGTGTTAAATGACAGAACAGCAGTTTTCCCATTTTAGGGCTTAAAGAGCTCTCGTGTGTTTTTTCTGCCTTTTCCTCTCTTCTGTTTCTGACCCTCTCCCCTGCCGGGAGGGGCATTCAGCTGTGCCCACCGGGTACATGCCTCAGGTTCCTCATTCAGAAAAGTCTGCCATCTCTCTTGCCTACATCACAGGGTTGCTGTGGAGATCAGATTCAGCAAATGAACATGCACCCTAAGTTTGAAGGCTGCATTCACGACAGCCCTGGTGACGGTGAAGGTGGGGCAGTGACCCGACGTGGGCGCTTGGACTCTAGAGTCACAGCGATTCCAACCAAGCCCTGCCTCATAGGAGCAGGGCCTTCCCACCCCGAGGTCTCGCTTGTCCCACGTGGAATGGGGATTAGGGCGCTGACTCAGCAGGTTACGGTGGAGATAAAATGGAGTAAAAAATGTGAAGAGCTTGCAGCTTTGCCTTGCAAGCTTGAGTAAGAGCTCAATAAATTGTTGCTGTTTTTCTTAAACCTCTCACTATGTCTTGTTTGCTATAGGCGCCTGATGTATATTTTCGTTGATGTAGGTCATTAACAGTTTATGTGTATTCAGGCAGCATCAGACCTCAGTTACTCCAGCACCGTGGGGTGTGTTTATGTGCATTAAGATTCTAGTCAAATCTTTCTTAAAGTCGGTACTGGGAGACAGTCAGGAGAGCAGGGAGGTTAAGAGTGAGCTCGTGACGCTGGGCCAGATGTTACCTGCTCTGTTCCTCTTATACCCCCGTTTCCTCGTCTCTTACGGGGTGTGTGATGACAGGTGGGTTCGTTGCGGTGATGTGTGTAAAGCACATAGTGAGGGCGCTGTCAGTGACGGCTTTTCTCCTGCAGCTGCCACTTGTCTTCTGCTTTTACCTGTTTGGTGCAAATCCAGGTCCTCACTGATGGAGGTTTGCTTGTTCTTTCTGCGACAAAGCTAAGGAAGTGTCCAACTGTGAGGGTAGGTTTTGTTTCTCCTTTTACTTCTGACAAGTAGTTTTTTTAATGACGTAGTTAAAAAAATATGATGTAATTAACATACCATAAAATTCACCATTTTAAAGCATACAAATCAGTATTTTTTAGTATATTCATATGATTACACAGCCATTGCCACTGTTTAATTCTAGAACATTTTCATCACCTTCCTTTGCCCCCCATTCCTCCCTCTCCCCAATCTATGACAACCACTAATCTATTTGCTCTCTCTATAGACGTCCCTGTTCTGGCCATTTCATAGAAATGGACTCATATCGTATGTGACATATTTCAAGATTCATCCATGCTGTAGCATGTTCTAGTATTAGCACTGTGTTCCTTTTTAGTGACTGAATAATATTCCATTGCACGGTTAGCCCACATTTTGTGTATCCATTCATCAGTTGGGTTGTCTACATTGGGCTATTATGAATCATGCTGCTGTGAGTAACTCACTTCTGACAAGTTTTGCTGTTTTCTTAGAAATCGGATAGGTTGACGCTTTCCGCTTTGTGAAATAGCCCTCCTTATCTGTATTAGATTTTTGCCTTAAAATTTACTTTGACACATTAGCTTTCTTTTGAATAGTCTTCACATAGTATATGCTTGTTCTTCCTTTTACTTTCAACTTACTATATCCTTATATTTAAGGTGCCCCTCTTGTGGGTATATGGGGTTTAAAAAAAAATTCAGTCTCTTTTTTTAACTGGAGTATTTACTTTGCTGTGTCTAATGTACTACTGATACATTAGATAGATTTGGGCTTATATGTACCATTTTGCTATTTACTTTCTATTGATCCTCTTTCACTGTGTTCTCTTTTCTGTCCTTTTTTTGGCCTTCTTTTGCATCATTTTTGTAATTTGTCTTCTATTAGCCTGTGAGGAATGTATTCTTTTCTTTTAGTGGTTACCTTGGGTGCAACAAGCATCCCTGACTTTCTGTTCTAAGTGAGTTCTTGCACCACTTTCCGGACAATCCAGTGACTTCAGAGTTCACCTTTGCCTGCTGTGCTATTGTTATGGGTGTCAATTCTCTCCTTATTTACTATTTTTTTTAATTTAAATTTTACTTTTTTTTTTCACATTTTTTTATTGTTGTTCAAGTACAGTTGTCTCTATTTTCCCCCCACCCCAGCCATCCCCAATTCTCTCCATGTTTTAAACCACAACAGACATCATTGTTTGGTGTAGCCAGTATTCATTTAGATTTATTCAGATGTTTACTTTGTGTTACTGTGTATTACCTTTCCATTACTCTTTGTTCCTTCTTGCATTTTCATACATTTATCTAGGATCATTCTGCTCCTAGAACTACCTTTGGAATTTTGCTTTAGTATAGTATATACTGTACTAAATACTGCACTACACTATACTATACTGTACTAAATACTATACTTTAGTATTTAGTCTATTTAGAAATGTTTGGCGTTTTCCTTCCTATATAGATCTTCGGGTGACAGACTGAGTTTTGTTTGCTGAAAAGTCTCCACTTTGTTTCTGTTTTTGAAAGATATTTTTTGGTAAATCAAGAATACCAGGGTTTAGCCCTGGCTGGTGTAGCTCAGTGGATTGACTGTGGGCTGGGAACCAAAGGGTCCCGCTTTGATTCCCAGTCAGGGCACATGCCTGGGTTGCGGGCCAGGTCCCCAGTGAGGGCCATGTGAGAGGCAACCGTACATTGCTGTTTTTCCCTCTCTTTCTCATTCCCTTCTCCTCTCTCTAAAAATAAATAAATAAAATCTTAAAAAAAAATATACCAGGGTTTTACAGTTCCTTCCTTTCAACTTTCGGGAGATGTCTTTGGCTTCCATTGTTTCTCCCATGAAGTCAGCTCCAAGTCTCGTTGCTCTTCTTAAAATTTTCTCTTTGTTTCGGGTTTCAGCAGTGGTTTTGATGTGCCTGGGTATAGATTTCTTTGTATTTATCGTGCTTAGGGCTCAGAGCACATCCTGAATCTGTGACACAGTATCTTTCATCAAAGCTGTACCCCCCTTACTCTCACCTCCTGGGACTCTGATGGGAGGTGGGTCAAGACCTTTTCACTGTATCTTTAAGACGCCGTGTTTTCCATTGTTTTGGTTCCTCTGATTCACTCTGAGTATTTTCTGCTGACTTACATTCTAGCCCATCACTGTTGCCCTCATTTGTGTTTAATGGATTGTTAATCTTTTCACTCGAGTTCTTAATTTCGGCTATCATAGTATTTAATCCTACACATTTTAATTAACTTTTTAAAATGGTTTACAGTTCTCAATGAATCATCCATCTCCATCTCTTTCCTTCGATATTTTAAAGGCCACGTCTGCTGACTCCAGTATCCAACTCTCTGTAGATCCGTCTCTTTTGCTTTTTGGTCAGTTGCTTTCATCTCCTGGTATTCCTGGCAATTTTTTTGATTGAACGCTAGACATTTTGTTTTTAAATGAAGAGATGTACAAGACTCCGGATATGCCTTCAGAAAGAATTTACTTCTGCTTCTGAGAAAAGTGGAATTGGGGTAGATTTGACTCTGGGTTTTAGTCCTGCGAGACCTGGTCTATTTCTAGTTAGCCCTGACTTGGAGATTACAGCCCTTCAGGGATTTTAACTGAAAACCTGGTTAAAACCTTTTTAAGGACCCAGACTCCTTCAAGGTGAGCCCTCGACCTCCAATTTTTGTTACCCTAGGCTGTGAGTCTGCTGAAAGCTCTGCCCAGTTTTTCGGCCGCTTAGACCTGCTTAGGAATCGGCAGGGGCCTTGATGGGGTCAGGAGGCCTCAGTGTCCGTTTCATCTCTTTACGCTTCCTTCCTCTCCAGGGTCTTGGCCTCTTGAGTCCTAACTGCACTGGTAGCTCTCTGATGCATTTGAATGGATTGAAGAAAGTATCCCAAAACTAGAGCTTTTGAAAACTGCTCTCACGGGAGGGTTTGTCTGATACATAGTCTGCCACAGTCAGAGGTAAAATCCAGCTGTGGCTTCCATTATTTTTATGGTAATGATTTGAAAATCCTTCCAAAAAGATGTCATTGTGAGGCTCAGAGCCCTTTGACAAATTCATAGGGATGTGATTCTCTTACTGTCCTGTCTGGGAAGAGGCTTCTAAATGATGAAAGCAGGGAGTGACATTTAAGGAGCATCTTTTATGTGCAAAGCACCTGCAACATCTATGCAGGACATAGTTTACAGTTCTCAATCATCCATCTTCGTTTCAAGACATAAGGAACACGGGGTCTTCTGGGGAAGGGGAGTGGGACCTCGGTATGGGAGGTGGTGAGGAATGCATGGAATAGATAAGAGGACTGGGGGTCAGAGGATGGCCCAGGGGATGCAGTGTGAGAACAGGAAGTAGAAGACAACCCTGGACAGTGAAGCACCAGGAAAATGGACGTCTCTTCACCCAGCTGATGCTATTGGGGATTCTTTCCCTGTGGGGAAGAGGTGTGTCAGCCTAGGGAACTGGTAATCCACACCCAACTAGCAAGCCTGTTTGTTTTCTTCCAGCCATGGTTCTTTTACCCATTCCTGCTACATATTTTCAGCCTTCTGGATGTGGCCATCCAGATGTGCCATAGGCTCCTCCAGCTTAAGAGAGCCCAAGGTGAAATGATCTGTGTGTTGTCACCTCGGCCTCACCACTAACCCCTTCTCAGTTTTCTGTACCACAAAAGAATCTGAGAACCTCCTTCCCCTGTGTGGTTCTCAGAATTGGCCATCCTTACCTGAGAACTGTATTGTAACTTGGGGCTCTCCTTCCCTGGGCTGTTGTCCCAGTTCACACCTGTGTTGCTGTCTCTTTTGATTGCCTAGGCAGCTTCTTGGATGTCTGTATTGGTCAGGGTCCAATCAGAACACTGAAATCACATAGTAATAGGAGTATGGAAAGCTTAATATAAGAATTAACTATTCATAGTAATATGAATATGGAAAGTTTAATATAAAGAATGAACTAATGGATGGTTAGTAAGAAGTAAAGAGAACTCTAAAGACTACGAGAACAGCAGATATAAGGAGCAGCCATCAATCCCAGGGCTGAGATAGACGCCCCAAAGGAATAGCACCCCACATGCCATCCCCAGCTGAGAGCTGGACCTTGTTGGGTAGACATGGCTGTGGCTCACTGGATGCAGAGAAGCCTGAGATGATGTGTTGACAGAATGTTCTACACATTGGCCCTCTAGGGTGACAGGGGGAGCTATTAGGGAGAGATGGAGATACTCCCTTATTTGCTGTGGGTACTAGAAGTGCTGGCTGCCAAATGCTACTGATGACCATGTACTGCAGGATCTGAGTGCAGGAAAGCTGTGCACCCTGCAGAAACCTGTTGTTGGAGAAGCGGGCTGTGCTGTAGGAGCCGGATGCTCGAGAAGCTGCATGTGCTGCAGAAGCTAGATAACTGGAGAAGCTGCATGTTACGTATGCATGAGCCTGCTAAGAGGAGCACACCTGCACCAGGAGGGAAAGCCCTTCCTCTTTTATAGTCTCTAGCACCCCCTACAGACAAAGCATAGCATTGTAATCAGCTGCCAAAGGAAAACAATTTAAAGGGCCTCCCTCCATTTTCGAAGAGCAGGCAATGAATGATCCATTTCGAGCCCAGAGAGCAACTGAATGTCACTCTATCATCATTGTGAACTGGTTGGTTAAGAACGTGGACTCTGAAGTCAGGCTTCCTGGGTTCACGTCTCAGCTCTGTCATTTACTATTATGGTAACTTTAAGAGACTTACTGAGCTGTCTCAGTTTCCTCATCTGTGAATATAAGAACTAATATAAGAATTAATATAAAAATTAACTATACAGGGTAGTAATTAACTATACAGGATTGTAACTGATACAGGGTAGTAATAGTACTAACCCTGTTGGGTTATTATGCAAAGTGAGTTGATATTTATTTTTTAAAGATTTTATTTACTTATTTTTAGACAGAAGGGGAGGGAGGGAGAAGGAGAGGGAGAGAAACATCAATGTGTGGTTGCCTCTCAACGTGGCCCCCACTGGGGACCTGGCCTGCAACCCAGGCATGTGCCCTGACTGGGAATCGAACTGGCAACCCTTTGGTTCGCAGCCCACGCTTAATCCACTGAGCTACACCAGCCAGGGCATGAATTGATATTTATAAGGCACTTAAAAGAGTAAGTGATATACCAGATTTTATACATTGCTGCTATTATCATTATTACTCACACTTCAAATTGCAGTCAGGATGGGCATTCCCTTGTTGGTATCAACTTTAGTCTATGGAACTATAGCACAAGACAATCCTCTTTTTTTATTTCTCTCTTTTCTGAGGTGGGCGGAGGAGCAGGGAGTGCTGTTATGATAAGTTGTCTTCTTAACTCACCACGTGCATATTGCAAAAATCAGAAACCTGGCAATGCTATTTTGTTTCTCAGAACTCACCTGTGGCTCCCCAGTACCTTCAGGAGACAGCCCAGCTCCCTTTCCCTGGGTCTTATCTCTCACTGCTCTGCCCTCTCACCTCCCGCCACACTCTGGCTCAGGTGTTCACCTCAGTCATTTCAAACATCGAAGTTCACTATTCTCATATCCCCACCCGGCTGTGCTTCTATTTCTCAACTTCACCTATTTTGTGCCCCCCCCGCCCCCACCGAGTACCATTCCCCCTCCTCTTTGCTTGGCCAAATCCTTTTCAACCTTCAGAACACTCGAGCACCATCTCTTCTTCCAGAAAACCTTCCCTGAATCCCCAAGTTGGTCTCAAAATGGTTCTCATCTTTTTGCTCCCAAAGTTGTCGTTCTGTTACAATGGAGTGATCTGCTTCTGCGCCTGTCTCCCTGGCTGGAGTTGAAGGCAGTCGGGGTCTCCTGCATGTTACTCATGTCTGAACGCTGGGCATTCTAGCAAACAGCTCTGGGTATCAGCACTGTGCCTTGTGCACTGATAAAATGCACATGGCAGCACTCTAAGGCTCCTGGTTGCAGAGTTTTTCACAACCCGCCTGACTATTCCCTGTGGTCCTGAGCACCAAATGGAGTCATGCAATAGGTGAGCAGAACTGCGCCCTCAGAGTCTAGGCATTTATTACAGCATGTATTTGTAGCCGCCCGTTATGCTAACTGGCCTCTTCTAGACACTTGTTAGGTTGGGTAGGAGTAACTGAAATATTTTAGAATAATGGAACTGTATTTCCTTTTCAGATACTAGGTTCTAATTGCTCCTCATTCAAGGGAATCTCAGAAGTAGGGCTGGGGGAGGGGAAAATAGGGACACAGTCCTGTGATGCAACCAAGGACTTTAATTGGAGGCCGCTCCTCCCTCAGTGGCTTTCTCAGGAGCTGAAGTGACTCCTGCTGGCGGCGCAGGGATGGCTCAGACGTCTTCTCCTCCTCAGGGGAGTTTCCGAATCAGTCTTCATGGCCCCTGTTCGCCTCCCTCTTCGTCCTGGAGTCACTCCCACAGCTGTGCAGCCTCAGAGAGCTGCATAGGGCTGCTGGCCGACTAGGAGAACGTTCAGGGTCTTGCAAGAGCACATACCGTCAACACCCTGTTGATGGAGGAGTTGGGTGGGCGTCTCCTTTGCCTACTATGTTGACGAGGATTTGTGTTTAGATCTGAAAGAGTGAAGGACAAGGCTTTGAATTACACACGAGTCAGCAGCCTTGGTCATATTCCATTTGAGGATCGCTCATATCATGGCTTAATAAAATTCTACTTGCTTGAGGTAAGAATAACCCCAAATGGGGTTAAGCAGTTGAGGTCTTGGAGTTTATTTGTCACGTCAGCATAGGCTAGCTGGTCCTGACTAGTACACATAGATGGTTTCCATCTGTTGAGTGCCTGCTTCGTGTGGGATCATATTCTAGGCACTTATATATGTGACCTCATTTTATCCTCCCAACAATCTGAAAAGTAGGTAGTGTATTATGACTGTCTTCATTTGCAGAGGAGCGTGCTGAAGCTCAGAGAGAGCGGTGCAGTGATGTGCTCCAGCTCAGTAAGTGGCTGCGGCAGATCAAGCAGGTATGTTGCACTAACACCAGCGGACTTTACCGTCTAATAAATAAGGTCTTAGGCTGTATTGTTACAGGTTTGGGTAATTCCTCCCCTCTCCCACACCGCCAAAAGCTGAAAGAAATCTGAGGGTGTCCCAGCAGAAGGGACAACCACCACACAGCCACACCTGGAACCTACCATAGGTCCGTGGGTGATGCTGTTGGGACATTCTTGGACTGTAGGCGCTAACAGTGGGAGAAGACCCCTCGCCAGACGGGCAACAGCAACAGAAGATCTTTGACACCATGTTTCAGTGGACTGGAGGGAGAGGAAAGGGCAGTGGGGGGCTCTGCAGCTCCGATCTCAGAAGCCCATTGTTATTTCAGCGGTGGGTCATACTGAGCCAGTCTCTCCCCTGGTATCACCGCTCCCCTCTCCCACACCTCCAGCAGCCCCCTGCGGCTAGCAGGCCCAGGTTTACCTGCATGGGCCTACCTCTGGCCAGTCTTTCCTCTTCTGTCCAGAGCTCTCTTACCCAAGAAAGGGCTTGGAGTCTCTACTCTGATGGTCTACCTGCAGAGCATCTTGTTGAATCAGCAGGCCTGGAGGTACAACACAGTTCTCTGGGCAGGGCTGTTTCCTAAATGAATGTAAGACTGACTGGAAAATGAAAATTTCTCTCTGCAGGGACCTGTGGCAGCAGAGCCCAGCACATGCACGCCGTAGTGCCCCTAGATAAGCGTTTAGAAGTCAGGTGTATCTACTGCATTCCAGGTGCCTGCTCATGGGCTGACTCTGTAAACCCTTTGAGCCTCGCTGTCCTATCTGGAATATGGGAATAGCGGTGCCCACCTTGGAGGAACCACCGCGGTTAACTGTACGTAAAGTCAGCACTGTGATGGCAGGTGCACACAGCTGCTGGCTCAGAGCTCGTTCTCTTTCCACTCCCATTCCTTCGTGTAGCTTGTTGGCTCCGACCTACTCCAGCTGGGCCCGGTCTCATGGGAGCATGATGCCGCAGCTCAGCCTTGCTGGTTCAAACCCTGGTTCTGCACTAACTTGCTGTGTGGCTTTGGGTTAGTCCATGCCTATCTCTGGGCCTAGGCTCCCCTCTGAACAGGTTGTGTTGGGCTGCATCATCTCTCCAAGGATCCTTCCATCTCTGATAATGCAAGGTCCAAGCTTGTATGTCCTTATTTTATTCCCAACCCCTTTTCTCTCTTCCAGGCCCCTGGCCATCTCTCGCTCTCATGTCCCTTTCCTGTGGCCAAATCCATGATCTAAAACCACCTTCCTGCTATCTCCCTCTTCTCCGCTGCCTTCTAGCTGCCTTTGCATGGGCTCTACTTTCGGCTAGAATGCTCTCGCCCAGGGGTCTGAGAGACTCATTCCCTCACCTCCTTCAAGCCTTGCTTAATGGTCACGTTTTCTAGAGAGGTCTTCTGGCCTATTCACCCTATTTAATTCATCCTATTTAACACCCTTTCTTCCCCCCATAACTCCATTACCTTCCCCACCTAACCCTTCTCCATAGCCTTGGTCATGTTTGAGAGTCAGACTATTTGTTCAGCAGACATTTATTGGGGACCTACTGGTGTGAGGCACCGTGTGAGGGACATGACCATGAATGTGAGTGAGAGATTCTCACTCTCAGGGAGGCAGGCATGGGTCCAGTTCACCTTTGGACTCCAGCACTGGGCATGAGGCTTCGCACAGAGTAGGTGCCCTCTCATTATTGAGGAATAAACCCATGAGCCTTCTGTGACTGTTGGACAATAATACACCCCAAGTTATCCCCATTCTCCCTTCTACTAACAGGTGTTTTACTCCCTAATCATAGATGTGGATAGAAACATGCTGATTCTGGACTTAACCTTGTTTTCCCAGTGACTTCAATCTTGGAAGATAAACAAGGGAAGAGAAACAGCCAAGGTGTCAAGGACAATGGCATTCATTGAGCATCTCGGACAGGTCCTTTGACATCTATCAGCTCACTTAACTTTCAGCTTCACTCTACAAGGCAGGACTTTGTCCCACTTTCAGATGATGGAACTGAGCTTCAGAAAGGTGACTTTCTCAGCCAAGAGTAGTGGTGGGGATTTAACATAGTTTTGTCTGGTGCCAGACCCTGTGCTGTCTACAGCCTCACCCTACAGGCAATTCCAGAGGAAGAGAAATGTTCAGAACCACCTTACCCTCTGAGAGTCCATGGCAGCTGGTTTTCAATGGAAAGGCTGCTCCCGAAACTTGGCAGAGCAGCAGAGCAATTAAGAGCATACGTTTTTTACTTAGGTGGAGGCAGGATGTAATTCTTGCTGGACCTTGCCATGTAATTTAGAGCAATTCAACCTCCTCCAACCCCAGTCTTCCTAACTGTAAAACAGGGATGGCAAAACCTATCCCAGAATGTTTTTGTGAGGATTGGGTGGCATAAAGTGTGAAGTGCTTCACACGGTGTCTGGCACACAGCAAGTGCTCAGTAATGATGCTGGCTGAGGCAGGTGGGGTGTGACGGTTCTTGCACTTCCAGTGCCCTCCTCTAGATGGAAGCAGGGGCCAAAGAAAAGGGCCCTGGGGTGTCCCTTTGGGTCTCCAGTGACTCCTGGGCACTTGGATTAGAACAAGAAAGATCCACAAGGTCAAACAGGAAGGCGTCTTCTGGAGCTGGAGAAACCCTTAGGGGTCATTTAACACAGGTGGGGAAACTGGGACTAAGAGAGAAACCAAGCTAGAGGCAATGTCTGCTTCCTGTAGCAAAGCGAAAAGGTGTCCTGGAGTGATGGAGACAGTGTCTCCCCCTTCACTACAGAACAGATACCCCCTCCTGCTCTCAGGCCTGACCTTTGAGCCTCACTCACCTGCAGCTGGCAGGGCAGACAGAGGCTCTCTGTGATGTCACAGAACCCAGGAACTGGGAACTGAGGCCCAGAATGTTTATTAGGTATCTTGATCAAGGTGATGCAGCTGATGATTGGGAGAAAAAGGATGGATCAGAGTCTTTGGCATTTTAAAGGTTCAGGGTTGATATTATTAAATGTTTTACACATGGATTGTACCACTTTAGTTCCTTCTCTGCTAGGGAGGAGATTCTGGTGTATTACCTGCTGCCACCACTCTCCCTCCTCCTGTCCTGACCTCTGTGCTATGGTGACAGAAATGAGCCCGAGCTGGGCTGCAGAGATTCTCCCATGTGATTAGAGGGGCTCACTCTCCCCACCTCAGTCAGCTGACTAGCACCCTGAACTGTATGCGCGTCCCTAATCCCTTTAGTAAGGTAAGGCAACACATTCAGGGCATGTGTGTTTTTTTTGGGGGGTGGGGGTGGGGAGCATTATTCTGCCTACTACAGTCCTTAAATATTTGAATAAAGGAAATAAATAAATTCCCAATTCAAAAAGCTAGGAAAAGAACATCAAGGTAATCAAAAAATTATTCAAGAAAAAGAAGTACCAAAGATTCAAAACTGAAATTACATACAGTGTTAAAAAAAATGAATCTAATTGATAAAATATTTTACAAAGAATAAACAGAAGAGAATACTGTGTTACTTAACCAGGAAAGAGGGAGAAAATATGAATATATAAAATTAGAAAGGTTAAGGGAAAAATAAACATTGAGATAAATTTTTAAAATATTGAGAGCACTTTATGTACCTTTATGCAAATACATTTGAAAAACTAGATGTAGATAATTTCCTAGGGAAATACAGTTTATCAAAACGGCTGCATTAGAGACAGAAAACTCCATCAATTTCTATAGAAGAAACAGAGAAACTACTCCCTCCCCTGCAAAAAAGGCAGCTGGCCCAGATGGTTTCACAGGTGAATTCTGCTAGACTGTTAAAGCCCAGGCAGTTCCAATGCTACATAAATTGTTCTAGAGCATGTACAATAAAAGCAAGCTTCCAAGTTCTTTTTATGAATTTTTTAACGAAGCAAGTATAGAATATTGATAGCTGTCTGATAAAGGCAGTGCAAAAAAATATTACAGATTGATATCACCTATTGATACAAAACTATTAAATACAATATTAGTGAATTGACTCAAACTTCATTTTATGAAAATAATACATTATGAGCGGGTGGAATTTCTTTGTGGAATGGGAAGTTGATTAAATATGAGGAGAGATTTTTTTCCTCCACAGATGCTGAAAAAAAAGAAGAAAAGGAATTTGATGGATATTTTCTTAATATGATATTTCTCTATCTCAATCTCTTTGTCTTAAAAATGAGCTTCTTAATGGGCAAACACTGCCAGGTATTTCTCTTAAAAAACACAGATACCCACTATCTCCACTACTTAACATTGCACTGGTGGTATTAGCCATTGTAATTAGATGCGATAAATCAGAGATGTAAGAATTAGAAAAAGAAGAAGCTAAAGTATCTCTACTTGCAGATGGTATAGCAACAGTCCTGGTAAGCATAAGGGAATCAATGACAAAACAAGCTCAAACGATGACATAATTCAGAAGGGAGGCAATACATAAAATTACAGTCACCTCAACGGTGTTAGTACACGCAAGCAATAACTGGTTACAGCCGTAATGATAGAGGAAAAACCCCATTGACAATGGCAACAGAAGAGGTAAAGTACTTAGGAATAAATTTAATAAGAAATGTGCCAAATTTGTACAAAGATCACTTAATAATAGCCACGAGAGATGGAAGAGTAGGTTGGAACAAATGAAAAGCCACTTGTAGATAGAAGGAATCAACACTGCAGAGTGCCAGATGAAAGAGAATAGAGACATGACTACATGCAATTGATGGTCCTGGATTAGATCCTGAACTGGGCGAAAAAGGAGCTGTAAGACTTTTGTGGGACACCTGATGCAATTTGAATAGTATTGTACCAATGTCAAATTCCTTGCTTTTGATCATTATACTGTAGTTATGTAAGAGAATGGCCATGTTCTTGGGAAATACTGAAGACTTTTGGGTACAGGGACATGTTATGCACAGCTCATTCTCCAATAGCTAGAAAAAAGTTATAGGGAGAGAAAAGAAATGGTGAAGTACACAGGGGAAATGTAAACAGTGGGCAAGTCCAAGTAAACGGTGAGTTGGGGTTCTTTGAACTATTGTTGCAACTTTTCTTTAAGTTTGAAATTATAGGTATCTCCAAATCAAAGACACAGCTATCAAAAAGTTTACAAAAATGGTTTTGAGTCAGTTAGATGTTAGGTGAGCATATTTAAAAATGGTAGGACCTTTTGGGAGAGACACTCCCAGGTAAGGGAGAGGCAGACAAGAAGAGACGCAATCCTGTGATGTGACCATGGACTTTAATTGGAGGCCGCTCCTCCCACAGTGGCTTTCTCAGGAGTGGAAGGGACTTGCTGGCGGCACAGGGATGGCTCAGACGTCTTCTCCTCCTCAGGGGAGTTTCCGAATTAGTCTTCATGGCCCCTGTTCACCTACCTCTTCCTCCTGGAGTCACTCTCGCAGCTTTGTGGCCTGGGACACCTGTGCAAGGTCCCCAGCTAGAATCTTCAGGGTCTCCCAATGAGGCATGGCTCATATGGCCAGTGATTCTGGGAGTAGCGGTCTAGGTTTCTCTTGTAAAAACCTCCTGGGGGACATTCTGTATTTGTATATGAAAGAAGAAAGGAAAACAATATGGGTGAAGCCTTTGCATAGGGCCTGGCCGGACTGTGCTGGTGGCCCCCATCCCTGATCCTGTTCTGATTCTGGAATACTGCATGGGCCACGTAGACTGCAGCCAAGGACTTCAAAGTCATTTGTGATAAGGACAGGCCCACTTCCCCGGGGATTCCCTGTCAGCGTTAGGACCCGACCATCTGCAGTAGGTTGTACATGGTACTCCGTGGGTGCATTCAGTGATGGTAGGGGGTCTTGCCAAGTGAGGTGTCCTGGAAAGTGGGAGAGAGTGGCCCATCCTGGTTCTGACCATGATGCCACTCCCTGGTGGACTTTTGGAAAAGTTCCTTCCCCTGTGGACCTCAGCCTTCTCTATACAATGAGATGCAGGTTTTTAAATTGGGTTTCAAGGAGACCTTTGGGGAGTGCAGAGGTCAGAAGGAAAGGGAGGTCTAGCTAGTGGGGCTCCCTCCATTCAAGTAAAGCAGAACCCCTTTTGTCTCTTATAGCAATTGGTCTCTGTGTGAGATTTTGACTGCAAGGAGGGGTTAGCTCTTATGAGAATTCTGGAATGACTGGGCTGGTTGGTCCTTAGCTCAACAGCCAGCCTCACGGGGTGTTGTGAGCTATGTGAGGTCACCCGGGCCCAGCGTTGGTACCCAGCAATGTGGCTGTGTTTCTTCTTCCTGGACCGTGCCCACTCTCCAGGACTGGGCTTCTGTCCTTCCACGACCCAGAGACCTGTCACCCCCATCAAGCCCTCTGACTGCACTCAGTCCATGAGCGTTTTCTGACATTGTTCACTTGCCATGCACCTGGCTGCATTTGGGGGAACGAAACTGATATGGGCCCTGTCCTCCTGGAACTTACTTCTGGTGCCCGAAGCAGACATTAAGCTAATAATCACACAAACCACACAGAGGACAATGCCACAGGACCTAGAAGGCAAGTGTGGGTGTGAGTTCTTTCCTCCAAGTGCTGCTCCTCATGAAATTCCCAGCTCGGAAGATCATGCAGGCAGGTCTTACAATCTTGGCCCTTCTCCAGCATGTCCTATAATATGATTACCCCCGCCCCTCCTTCCTGATGGGAGTGATCTGTCTCTCCTGTCTCTGCACTTAACTTAGCTGAAGTATCAGTGGGGTTTGGTCATCAAGACAAGGCTCCCTCCCCCAGGGGTTCCTGGTCAGTGCTAGATCCCAATTTGGGACTTACCTTCAAAATTGCTGCTGCTGGTTGAGGAGTCTTTTTCTGGGTGGGTCAGGGGTTGTCTCAAAGCCAAGCGGGTGGCTCTGTTAGCATACTTAGGACCTTGTTGGTTGAGCTCAAGCTTCCTCACACCTGGCAATGACAATTCCATGTGGTCATGTGGGCAGGCTCCAAGGCGACGGCGGAGGGGAAGGCATTTTGCTCACTCTGAAGCAGTGCACACAGACCGTTGCTGCTTAGTTATGGGACTTAGTTATGGGATGCATCTACCTCCGGTCTTCTGAGGGCCCCTCTCATAGGCAGGTGCTGGATTCAAAATACAGAGTTTGGCACAAATAACGCCCCTTCTTATTACAAAATCATAAGCATGTAATTCTGTGACACAACAATATCACACTCAAGCACACCATTTGACATTTTAGATGAAATGTTCAAATTAAAACTATAAGTAATTACACCCATATTATTACCCTACCAAGCACGCTCAAGCAGGTCTTACTTCTGTCAGACCCTGTACATATTCTTTTTAAAATGTAAAGTTTACTGTTTTTCCTGTTTATAAATGTAATGCTTAACCATCATAGAAAAGCTAGGAAATATTGAAGACGATGAAGTAGGAAAAAAAAATGCCCCAAATACCCATCCACTCGGATATGATCGCAGTTCCAGTGTTTTCCTATGCATATTTTTACACAGTCCATCACATCTTATACATTATGAATGCATTTTACTTTATACATTATATCATATTTTCTTCCTGTCGCTAAATTTCAAGAACTGATGGTTGTATAATTTTCTATTTTATAGTTAATTCAGGGTCTAATTAACGGCTGTTGTATTGTTGGTTGTTTAGACTTTGGAAACTTCACCACCATAAATACTGTCTCGTGAACATTGTTGTATGTAAGGCTTTGCTTTTCTATACTTCTAGATTCCCTAAAGCACGATGTAGAACTTTGTCAACAGACTGAGCTGTGTTTTGGGACAGAGTAAGTGGTTCTGTCATTTTTTTAGCTGCATACCTTGAGCAGATTGCTTCACCTTCCTGTGCCTTTTTTCAGATCTGCAAAATGATATATCCGTTTTGGATAATCATGTCCACTTCTTAGAGTTATTGCAGGGATTTAATAGTAGCACTTTACTCGTGTGTAAGCTCCGAAAGAGTTGAGGATTCATTTGATCACAGCTGGGACCCTGGTGCCTAGACAGTGCCTTGCATGTAACAGGGGCTCATTAATGATTATTATTATTATTTTGGAAAATGTGACTGACATTTTCAAGTTTCTTGGTTTTTATTGTGAAACGACTTCCAGGAGAAGTATCTCAAAGACACCCTGGTATGGATTTCTGGGAAAACATGCCATGAGATTATTTTCCTGCCCTTGAACTGTCCCTTCTCTGAGTAGGACTATGCCAGATGCCTGACCCAGCCTTGCCCCCCGCCCCCAGCAAGTACCTGTCAGTCCTAGCTTTGACTGAACTTGACAATAAAGCTTCATTTTTTTTCTGTCTGAAATTGTTGATTTTGACCCCTAGTCTTCTCTACAATGATCTTTGTCTTGAAGCATCAAAAAGGTTGTAATGACAAACTTCCTTCTCGCTCTCTTCCCTTGTACATGGCTGCTATGTGTTTCAGAAGCCCTGGCTAAAGACTTTACATAAACAAGAAATACACTTTCACTTTGTAAACATTGAGGTTTCAAGACTTGTTTTAACAGCAGAGCCTATCCTATCCTGGCCAGTACTCATATAGAGTTTCCCTTTGTTGACATTTGTTGAGTGGCTACTTTGTGCAGTCCCTGCGCTGGATGCTTAATCATTTAATCCTCCCATTGATCCTGGAAAGTAATGATACATTTTGACTACACTCATTTGACAGGTAAGGACACTGAAGCTCAGAGTGAAAGGTTAAGTGACTTACCCAATTCTGTGACAGAGCTGATTAGAACTAGTCAGAGCCCTAAAGCCAGGATTTTAACCAATATGTAATCTTTAAGAAAGTGCTTCTAAAATTATTATTTTTATATATATATATATTTTTAATTAACAACTTTATAATATACATTTAGATTGACCTGAAGGTCATGTTCAAACGCAGGCTCTGATTCAGTAGGTCTGGAGTGGGGTCTGAAAATGCAGTTCTAACAAGTTCCCAGGTGATGCCAATCTTGCTGGTCCATGGATCACACTTTTTAAGTATCGAGATTTTAAGTTCTATTGTTACTGGCTTGGGTGCATGACCACCCAATTCCTATGTTATTTTAGGTAGAAATTATTCCTCAGAAGCTGAAGGAAATCTAAGGGTATCTTTGCAGGAGAGGGATGAGCAAAATGAGGTCTAGAGAGGCCAGGTATTGTCTGGCACCTACCAGGCTGCTGCTCCTGGTTTTCACTGGAGGTTGAGTTGTTTGTGGTATGGAGCTCCTCACAGTCTTTGCAGCATAAACCGAAGATCTTCGAGGCCAGCTTCCGGTGGGCTGCTGTAGGAGGAAAAGAAGTGAGGGCCATGGGTTGGGGTCCGCACTCTAGATGCCCATTGGAAATTTACTGTGATGAGGGTCATATTGGGTCAGCCTCTCCCATAGTATGACAGCTTTCCCCTCTCCCAAGTCTTCTGTTGTACCCCATGGCCAGCAGGTCCAGACCTGACTGCCTAGGTTGCCCTCTCTTAAGGCATTTCCCCAATTCTTACTTAATTTTCTTACCCATGGAAATGAGTCAAAGCCTCTACTGTGCCAGCCAGCCGATCTTGAATTTGAGCCCAGGTTCCCGGGCCCGGCTGTTTCCTAAATAGACAAAAGACCATAGCTGAAAAATGCCAACCCTTCACCTGTGCTCACAGTACAGATAGGGCCCCCATACAGCACAACCCCAGTTCATGCAGACTTGCACACGAGCATGCCCAGCTTCCGGGTGGCTCTCTGTTCTACCCCATTTCCAAGTGTCTGTTCTTGGGTAAATGCCTTAATCTTCTTGAGCCTCATTTTCATCATGGTGCCTGCTTTGCAGAATTAAGGGGTTAAATATATTAAAAGTGACCCCTGGGGAGCTAGGCACACAATAAGCCTTTATGAGCAGTTTCTGCCTGGTTAAATGAATGAATGAAGCCCACTGCAGTCAGCTCATCTTCTGCAGTCAGTGATTTCCAGGTTGCTGATCATACGGCCTCTTTTAGGCTCTCCCTGGCCCAGGAGTTCAGGACTGTGTGCATAAGCACAGACTTTTGATCAACCGTAGTGTATTCTTTCCTATTTCTCATGGTCTTATTTACATTAAAGTTGCTGCCTCTTCCTGGAAAAACTCCTGCTTCATATATGTACTCTCACTCTATGCACTCTCATGGGTTTATCTTAATAAATGGCAACATTTCACTAGATGACTTAGAACAACAATGGCCAGTATGGCAAACTTCCAATGTTAAAAATAAGAGATTTAAGGGGGTCTGCAGAGAAGAGAGAAGACAAAAAGACCAAACATGTAATAGAAGGCTCTTTTATTTTTTTATTTTTTAAAATATATTTTATTGATTATGCTATTACAGTTGTCCCATTTTCCCCCCTTTGTTCCCCTCCACTGCCACCCCCCATTCCCCGCCCTTTAGTTTTGTCCATAGGTCAAACACATAAGTTCTTTGGCTTCTACATTTCCTATACTATTCTTAACCTCCCCCTGTCTGTTTTCTACCTACCACTTATGCTACTTATTCTCTGTACTTTTTCCTCCTCTCTCCCCCCTCCACTCCCCTGTTGATATCCCTCCATGCCTTATATAAATCCCTTTAACATTTCATATAATAAAGGCTGGGTGATTATCAACTCCTTGAACTTGACCTTATCTGAGAATCACTTTATCTGCCTAGAAGGCTCTTTTTGATTGATATGCTCTGGCCTCGAAAAGGAAGGGAAGGGAAAAAAAAAGATCTCACTCCTACTCAAACCTTCTGAAACCTACTTTCTTTGCATCTTTCTTTCTCCGCCTAGCTTTATCTCTGCCACCCACTCACATTCCTCTCCTTCCTTTCCCTAACTGCCTAAATAAACTTTCTTCATCAGCCATTTCTCCAGAAAAGAACAATCAACATTGCACAACATTCCCCTAAAACCCCTATACCAGAAGGTGGATCCAGAGAGGTTGAATTTAAACTCTGGGTGAGGGAAAATTTAGGATAATCTCAAATTTCAGACAGAAATTTGCTGTGTAATTCAGGATTCTGTTAGTTACTGTTACTTATTGTCTTGCACTATCATATTTGTGCCTGATAGTTCACTTAATTGTTGATCTTTAACAATGGGGGAAATATTTAAAAGCAGCAGGATAGAAAAGACCAGAAGATTTGAGTAATGCACCTATGCATACCTGTTAAAAAGTAGGCCTGAGAAGGTAAGAAAAACAGGAAACACACCACATAAAACTATTTCAAAAGGCTTTCTCTTAAGGGTAGATTGTGCAAAGATTCAAAATTGCAAACTAAATCAAGATGAATCAAGAGGAGATTAATAGACTTCAAAACATTTTCAAAGAACATTCTAGGGCAGAACAACAGCTTAAGGGAGTCTTTTCTTCTCTTTTTGCAATGACTCAGGCCTGAAAGAGGGGATTTAAGTAAAATTAATTGGAATGAGACATGCCAACATAGATCTGATTGTTTTCAAAGAGACCTAAATAATTAACTGGAAATCAAAATAACCTTAGGGCTTCTTGGATAGAACAGGACCGAAATTTCCCCTGTTCTTCAAGAATATGGAGTGTGCAGATAAGGACACTTGCATTCACTGTGCGCAGAAAAGCCGCTGGAAGAACTCATGTCCCATACGGCAGAAGAACAGCTGTCCAAATCCGTCCAGTGATGCAACTCTGGGGAGACCTTGCCACTCAACACTTTCCTGTGCTTCCTCTAAACTCCCAAGGGGCACTGTCAGTAACTACAGATGGACAGTGATTCTGATTGCTTGTTGACATGGTTTGTTTCTTTTCTTTTTTTTTTTTAAAGATTTTATTTATTTATTTTCAGAGAGAGGAGAAGGGAGGGAGAAAGAGCAATGTATGGTTGCTTCTCACAGGGTCCTCACTGGGGACCTGGCCCTCAACCCAGGCATGTGCCCCGACTGGGAATCGAACCAGGACCCTCTGGTTCCCAGTCTGCACTCAATCCACTGAGCTACACAGCCGGTCTCATGGTTTGTTTCTTATGTGGAAACAAGACTGATGCTTTACTGACAGTTAGGACTAAGACTGACTTTTCTGTGTGACCAATACTCAGACTACTCCAAGTGTATGATGCCCCAACATCGTCGGTGGACTACGTCTTCTTACACAGAATCAGAAGAAGTAAACCCTTCCTGCGGCTATCTATAACCCAAGTGGAGCCAACTTCTAGGGACAGGGGTCTCCATGGGAGCTGGACGAGTCAAGGTGTTCACTGTCCCTCTCCTTGGCCAACGTAATAAATAATCCAGCCCATGTCCGAGGGCACAGCTGGCCAACTGACAATCCTTACCTCAAGTAACTATGGATATTAGAGTACCTTTGAATTTTGATTTTGGCTAATCAGGAGGAGCATGCGCTATTTTGCCAGCACTTCATGTTGTTCCTGGATTAATACCACAGCTGAGGTTAGTGCTGTCTAAGCCCAAAGAAAAAGCAACCTGGCTGTCTGAAGTAGAACCAGGGAATCATTTAAAATTTTTCTTGGTCATGCCTGGGAAATCATGGGTCATGACTCTGGAGTGCCTTCCAGACTCTTCTTAAAATACTTTAAATTACTATTTTTTGTCTCATCGTCATTCAGTGGCTGTTGTCCAGAGAGTCGAATACTTTCATGCAGCCACTGGCTCAGCATATGATTCCACAGATGAGTCAAGGGCAAAAACAAGAAGATGACAGGCTAGGTGCTACTGAAACTGAAAAGATCTGTGTGAGTGGACAGACGGGACTTCAAGGGAAGTCGATGGCAGTGGTGAAGATGTGGACAATCCCCGTGGGTCTTCCTGCAGTTTTGGTTGCAGGAAGACCAAACGGATGAGACCGAGACTAAAAAAGAAGCTCCCACATTCCCAAGTGAAGACAATTGCTCTGTAATCATGCTAACGGGTAGTCACCAGAATCTGTTTTTAAATCCATTTACTCCATTAATGAAACTTTGCCTCAGTGATCATTGTCCTGAAAGGAATAGACACATGACAGTAGTTACACTTTCACAGCTGACAGCCTCCTATTCCAAGCACTCCTGCCTCTGAAATCCCCCATGTTCACCAGCTCGACACCTCCCAAGCGCCTAGTATAGCCACCGTTAGCTTTGTTCAGAGACTTTGTCACAGAAGCGTAGTTCTCATAGTTTTGTCTCACTTATTGAATGGAGGTCTCTTCCTCTAAAGCGGCTTATGGATATGCAATTATTTTGGAGATCATTTCATATTAGCAGCGCAGCTGAGGTTTTAAATGTAGGTTTGTCTGAACCTAGTGCTGACACTTTCCATATTTTTATTCCACCCAGAAATTTCACGAGAAGAAGAAGGGAGCAGACCACTTTCTCCTCTGAGTGTTTATAGCAAAGACTTTTGAACTTTTGAACCCTCTTCAGAAAAGCAAAGGCTCTTAAGGGAGAGCAGTGTGGTACTTATAAACACATTCTTTGGGGGTATAGTTCTTATTAAAGATAATACATATTAGCTATGAGATTTAGAATTTACTTCCTTGAACCTCACTTTTCTTTTTTTTAAAAGATTTTTAAAAATTTATTTATTTGTAGACAGAGGGGAAGGGAGGGAAAAAGAGAGGGAGAGAAACATCAATGTATGGTTGCCTCTCACATGCCCCCTACTGGGGACCTGGCCCACAGCCCAGGCATGTGCTCTGACTGGGAATTGAACAGGTGACCCTTTGGTCTGCGGGCCTGCACTCAATCTACTCAGCCACACCAGTGAGGGTTGAGCCTCAGTTTTCTAATTTGTAAAATGGGAATGGTAATATCTACACCATAAGGTGGTTGTGAGGATTAAATAATGATGGAAAGTGCTTAGCACAGCTTTCTGGCACATTGGGAAGGCTCAATAAATATAAGTGCCCATGTTAACGAAAATGTAGAGTTGATGCTGGCTAGGGAGGGTGGGGTGGGCTTCTTGCACTGCCAGTCCCCTCCTCTAGATGGAAGCAGGACCCAAGGAAAAGGGTCCTGGGTTGTACCTGTGGGCTCTGAACTTCAGGTCTCCAGTGATTCCACTGGACTTGGACTAGAACAAGAAAGATCCACAAGGTCAAACAGGAAGCCTTCTTCAGGAGCTGCAGGAGCCCTTAGGGTTCATTCAGCACAGGTGGGGAGACTGGGACCCAGATAAAAAACAGTAGCATCAAGGTAAGTTAGTACGTACTTACCTTGGAGCAAAGCAAAAAGGTGTCCAGGAGTGATGGAGGCGATGTTCCTTCAGGTATAGGACAAATACTCCCTCCTGCTCTCAGGTCTAACCTTTGAGCCTCACTCATGCAGCTCCTCCAGAGCACAGGGGAGGCTGTCTATGATGTCACAGAGTAGAGGGACCAGGGAATGTTGGGGGCAGGGGACTGTGACTAGGCTACAAAGCCAGGGAGAAGGGATGAGGTCTGATGACTCCCTCTCCAGTGGTCCTTCCCTCTGTCCATGATGCCACGCTCTTCATCATGGGGACACTGGAATAGGGTGTTCTTTGGTAACTCTTCTGAAAACATCTTCAGGATGGCTGAGCTGGGAGGAGGCAGAACAGCACTGGCTGCAGAAGACCTAGGTCTGAATTCTGCCTCCTACACCAACTGTGGGGTAACCTTAGGCAAATGGACTCTGCGGCTGGGTTTCTTTTAAAATGGGAATAATTATAACATTTACATGTTCTATATATATCTTTAGGATTAAGTGAGATCAGGTAAACATGTACCATGGTGCCTAGCTGTAGTACACATTAAAAAAAAATGGTTGCTAATAATATGTGAAAAAATAAAGTGGCATTCTGTTCCCAATCTATTTTTAAGAAAAAGGGGAATCACTTTTTTTTTTTTAGCCCTCACAAAATCTCTCACCGTCTGAGACATCTTTCAATTCCTTTATTTAGGACAACCAAATACTATTTGGGGAAGCCAAATTAGGTTAAAGTGTTTTCAACCAGTGCTATCTTTGGATGCTCATAGAGACAAAAGAAACAGAAGGAAGCAAGATTCAGCAGTTTTGGAAGTCATGGGGGGTGGGGTGGGAGGTAGGGGTTGAGGGGTGAGATGAACGTGACCCAACCCTTATATTACATGTAGTTGATGATTGGTGAATCAATCTTTTAGACCTTCTTGGAAAGCAATATTAATATTCCTAAGTGGTAAAATGGAAGGTTCTTGACTCTGCCTGCAAGTGAGAATCATAAGAGGTATTTTATAAAGAACGCCTGGGGGCCTAACTTCAAATACAGCAGAACCTTGGGAAGGGCAGGGTGGAGCTTGGGCGTCGCACTTTTACAAAGCTTTCCAGATTTTTATACAGCAGTCCCTCCTGATGTGCAGTTTGGCTTTCCGAGGTTTCAGTTATCCATCGTCAACCGCGGTCTGAAAACACTAAATGGAAAATTCCAGGGTCGGAAAAAACACCCCACAACAATTTGTAAGTTTAAATCCTGCGCGGCGCTGGGTAGTGTGACGAAATCTCGCGTGGCCTGGGTCGCGAGTCGTCCGCTCGCCTGCGTCTCCACGCTGCAGACGCCGCCGTCCCACTAGTTCAGGAGCCGCCATCTTGGCCTTCGCGTGGCGCGGTCGCCCCTGTTCCTGTGGTTGACTCACCCTCGTCCGCTTCACCAGGGCCCCACAGTGCAAGCGCAGCGGTGCTGGCAAGCTGGATAGGCCAAAGCGAAGCCGCAGCCGTTAACGTGCTTCCTTGTCGTGAAAAGGTGAAAGTCCTTGACTTTAATAAGGACGAATCGTATGCTGAAGTCGCTAAGATCTGTGGTAAGAACAAGTCTTCTACTCATGAAGTTGTGAAGAAGGAAAAGGAGCTGTGTGCTAGTTTTGCTGTCGCACTTCAAACTGCAGAAGTTATGGCCACAGTGCTTAGTGGTAAGTGCTTAGTTAACCTAGAAAAGGCCTTGAATTTGTGGGTGGAAGACATGAGCAGAAAAGACGCTCTGACTGGCGGCAGCGTGTTGCACCAGACAGCCTGAACCTGTGGGGGACTGCAGCGAGGGCTCCCCTGGAAGGAGTGACACGGCGCTGCCCACTGCCCGCGAGGGATGGCTACGCAGACCCAGCAACAGGTCTGCCTTTTGTCGTCTCCCATCATCATCGTCGTCGTCATCGTCGTCGTCGTCGTCGCCATCATCATCATCGTTGTCGTCGTCGTCATCATCATCATCATCATCATCATCATCAGGGTGAGTACAGCGCCATAATACACAGAGAGACCACATTCACATAACTTTTGCTATTACAGTATATTGTTACAACTGTTCTATTTTATGATTAGTTGTTAATCTCTCTGTGTGTCTAATTTATACGTTAATCTTTATCATAGGTACATCTATATAGGAGAAACATAATATATATAAAGTTTGGTACTCTCTGGTTTCAGGAACCTCTCGGGGGTCTTGGAATATAACCCCGGGGGCTGGGGGCCGGGGGCGGGGCATGTAGTCACGGCGGAGAGGTGCTACACTGCATTGTGGAAGTTTCTCCTTCTATCCTGAAGCAGTGCTCTCTGCTCAGCTGCGCTCAGGTTTACCTGAGGAACTTTGAAAACTGCCACACCAGTGTCCGCTCCAGGCCGGGAAAATCACTGTTTTTGGGCATTGGTAGTTTTTACAGTTCCCACGTGATTTTTCTCCTTTAAAAAAATTGAGATACAATTTACATATAGCACTGCATAAGTTTGAGGTATACAACATGTTGGTTTTATGCATGTATGTATTGCGATATGATTACTACAGTAGTGTTGGCTCACAGCTTTATCATGTCACAAAATTATCATTTCTTTTTTGTGTGGAGGATAATTAAGATCTCTTCTCTTAGTAACTTCTAATACAGCATGATTTTAATTTTTAGCCATTGTTGAGAACCACTGACCTACAGAACAAATGAAAAATACCTGTACATTTTCTTGATGTTATATGAATGGATCTTTCAGCTTTTTCAGGGGCAGCATAATATATGGATTCAAAAGGTCATTTTTCAAATAACTTAGAAATGAAGATACTGTACTCTGGAAACCTGTGTTAGATAAAAACTATGAAGACGCTGGTGTTCAAGATGTGTGTGAAGTGTTTGAGTGAAATTATTTCAGAAAGTGGGAGAGTAAGGATAGCAATATTTTCAAATTAATATATTTTACATAACATACCATTTTAGACACATGGCACATACTGAATCCTTGTAAATAGATGCTTGTAGATACTTGATTATTTCACCCGTAGTACTAAACACTATATTCAAGTTGACCAAAATACTTTTTTTTTGTATGGGGAACCTGGGAAATTGCCTTTGTTTGGAGTGGTTTACCATTCAAGCATATATGGTTTGGCACGCCATTCAAGCATTGCTTCCTTCCCTTTGGTCTGCGGTAAGAGACTAGTCATCAGGTTCCTGTGCTAACTCCTCGTCCAGGTGGAGAATCGTGAAATGTTGAACAAAGGCACTGGCCTAAAATGAGAGGGTGGATTTTGAATCTGGTTATTCCACAGCATATGGGCTCAGGGGTCAGACTGCCTCGGTGAGAAGCATATCTTCCTAACTTTTGGGATGACCGTAGCCATAGCCATTAACCCCTCTAATCCTCAATTACCTTATCTTTAAAATGGGAATAATAATAGTGTTGATACAAGGAATAAATTAAACCAGCCATGGAATGCTGTAAGTGTAGGGCCTGGGAGAAAAAGCACTTATTAAATGTTTCTTCGCCTCCCCTTCCTCCTCCTTCATCCTTTTCCTCGTCCTCCTCCTCCTCCTTTGATGTCGAGAGTTAAGGATGAGGAGTCGGGTTGAAGCCTACATGTCTAGGTTTTAGATCTATGGATGTGCAATTAGAGAATTCAGAAAGAGAAGCACATTTTGAATAAGGATAAATTTAGATTTTTAAAAAACTTTATTGAGAAATAATTACAAATTCACTGGAAGTTACAAAGAAATGTGCAGAGAGGTTCCATGAACTCTTCACCCGGAGTCCCTTATGTTAACATCTGACAACACTAACAATATCAAAACCAGGAAATAAACTTTGGTACAATCCACAGAGTTTATTCAAAGTTTACTACTTATGCATGTACTCATTTGTGTGTGTGTATGTAGCTGTATGCAGTTTTATCACACGTGTGGCTTCATGTAACTGCTACCACAATCCAGACACTTTACATCACAGGGCTTCTTTCTGCTTTATAGCCACACCCATCCCCTCTCGCCCTACCATCTCTAACCCCTCAAAACCACTAATCTGTTCTCCATTTCTATAATTATGTCATTTCATGAGTGTTACATAAGTGGAAACATGCCGTATGTATGTATCATTATGAGAATTTTTCTTTCACTCAGCATAATTTCCTTGAGGCCCATGGAAGTTATACATAGAGTGTTTCAACAATTCATTCTTTTTTGTTGCTGACCCATGACATGGATGTACCACAGTTTGTTTAACCATGTACTCACTGAAAGATATTTGAATGGTTTCCAGTTTGGGGCTATTACAAATATAGCTGCTATGAACATTTGTGTACTTGTTTCCATGCAAAAATAAGTTTTCATTTCTGAGGTTGAAATGCCCAAGAAGGCAATTTCTAGGTTGAGTGGTAAAATCATTTTTAGTTTGAAAAGAAAGTGTCAAATTATTTTCCAGAGTGACTGTGCCGTTTTAGACTCTCACCAGCCATGTGTGAATCATCCAGTTTCTGTGCATGCTCTCCATTCTCATAGGTGTGTTCTGGTATCTCAATGTGATTTTAACGTGCATTTCCCTAATGGCTAATGAAGCTGAACATTTTTTCACTTGCTGATATTAGTCACCCATACATCCTCTTTGGTGAAATATCTCTTCATGTCTTTTCCCATTTTATTTGTTTTTTTTTAAAGGTTTTATTTATTTATTTTTAGAGAGAGGGGAAGGGAAGGAGAAAGAGAGGGAGAGAAACATCAATGTGAGGTTGAGTCTCACATGCCCTCTTCTGCGGACCTGGCCTGCAACCCAGGCATGTGCCCTGACTGGGAATCGAACCGGTGGCCCTTTGTTTGCAGATCTGTGCTCAGTATGCTGAGCCACACCAGCCAATGCTCTTTTCTCATTTTCTACTTGGATTGTTTTTAAAATTCAGTTTTTTTAATGATAGCTTTATTAAGACATAATTCACATACCATAAATTTACAATTTGAAGTGTATAATTCAGTAATTTTTAGTATATTCATAGTTGTACAACTGTCACCACTATCTAATTCTGAATATTTTTATCTTCCCATAAAGAAACTCTACACCCATTAGCAGTCACTCTCCATTCTCTCTTCCTTCTAGCTCCTGGAAACCACTAATCTACTTTTTGTCTATGAATATGCCTATTCTGGACATTTCATATAAATTGAATCTTACAATATATAGACTTTTGTGTCTAGTTTGTTTTACTTACCATAATCTTTTCAAGGTCCATCCATGTTGTAGTATGTATCAGTTCTTCCTTTTTATTGACAAATAATATTCTACCGCATGGGTATACCACATTTTGTTTATTCATCTGTTGATGAACATTTATTAATATTTTGTTTCCATTTTTTGGCTCCATGGATAATGCTGCACTTTTTACAATGCTTTCCACAATGTGTGAGGATTCCAGTCTCTTCACATCCTTGACAGTATTGTCTGTTTTTAAAATTTTAGTTATCCTAGTGGGTGTGAAGTATTATATTGTGGCTTTGATTTATGTTTTCCTAATGACTAATGATGTTGAAAATCTTTTCATGTATTTACTGGCCATTTATATATCTTGTTTGGAGAAATGTCTATTAAAATCCTTTCCCCTTTTTAAGATTGGATTATTTTTCTTTCTTTTGTTGAGTTTTAAGAGTTCCTTATATATTGTAGTACTAGACCATTTTCAGATATATGGTTTGCAAATGTTTCTTGCATTCTCTAGATTATATTTTCACTTTTGTTGGTGGTATCCTATGAAGCACAAAATGTTATAATTTTGATCTTCAACTTAACTTTTTTTTTGTTGTTGCTTATGTTTTTGATGTCATATTAACAAACCAATGGCCTAACTGAAGGTCTTCTGTAAGTTTTATAGTTTTAAGTCTTACATGCTGGTCTGCCATCCATTCTGAGATCCACTTCATTGTTTTGCATGTGGATACCCAGTGGTCTCAGTACTTTTTGTTGAAAAGACTATTCCTTTCATATTAAATGGTCTGGGCATTTTTGATGAGAATCAATTGACCATAAATATAAGACCTTAAATTCACTGAGCATGATGCATTTGATGTTGTAAATTAAAGTCAGATGAAGGTTTCTAGAAAGATCAGATGTGACATGAATCTGGTAGATGGTATTTTTGGTCCCAATTCTTTATTCCTGCCTATGGTCATACCTCATCCATGGCATCCTCATGGGCAGAGTATATTTTCCTGCTTTTCATTTTGGATTTGACTAAGTGACTTGCTTTGGTCAATGGTCTGTGGGTAAGAGGGACAGTATTAGAGTTTCGAGCTTAGGCCTTAAAATGCCTTGCATGTTGCCACTTGTGCTCTTGTTCTTCTGTCACTGTCATGAGAGAATATGTCTTCTTTTGTCCGTGAGTTCCAAAAAAGAGGATGAGAGATGTAGATCAGAGTCATCGCAGACAAGCACTCCAGCTAAGCCCAGCTGAGATCAGCCGACCCCTGTGCAATGCACAGACAAGGGAATGATAACATGACTGTTGCCGCTGAGTCTGGGGATGATTTGTGACACAGCGGTGGTTAAGTGAGACACAGGGCATGAGGTTTCTTTATACATACAAAGTACTGTCCCATCAGAGGCAAGACTAGGAGTGCTCACTCCACTTTCTTTCAGTCCTCTCCTGTTTGAACAGAGCTCTAATCGATTAGAGACCCTGGGACTTTTGCTAGGTGTAGGCATTAATACAATATTTCCCCAAAGTTGGGGGCACAGTCCCCTCGTGGGGAGTGAGATGATTTAAGGTCAAACATGGGCATGGTGCCATATAGTATTGAATTCCAGAATGAGATAGTGACTCCCTTTTTAGTCCTTTCACTTACTTAAAGGGAGAAATCCAAGAGAAATCCCTACCCACTCTGTCATATCTATAAACAGTTGCCAGTCTCCCTTTATAACAAAAAGAACATGGGCTGCAGGCTCAGAGTCTTTGGCAGGTGACAGCATAAGACCAGAATTTAAGCACATTATTTTGTTTTTAGTATATTTATTTTTGTGTTGACCTTTTCCATTTGTGATATGTACATTTTATATATTTTATTTATTTATTTTTGGAAAGAAGGAAGGGAGGGAGAATGAGAGGGAGAGAAACTTTAGTGTGAGAGAGAAACATTGATTGATTGCCTTTCATACGTACCCTGTCTGCGGACTGAACCTGCAACCCAGGCATGAGCTCAGACTAGGAATTTAACCACAAACCTTTTACTTTGTGGGACGATGCCCAACCAACTGAGCCATATCAGTTAGGGCTGTACATTTTAGTGTAATGGTGGAAAGAAGGGGAAGGGACTGGACAAAGAACATGTATGAATGGCTCATGGACATGGACAACAGTGTGGGAATTGCGGGGGGTGGGGGTGGGATGGGCGGAGGAGGTCAAAAGGGGAAAAATTGGGACAACTGTAATAGAACAACAATAAAAAAGAATGAGATGGCTTTAAACACATTAAGGAAATAATAGAGATAATAGGCAAAGCCACAATGATATGTCAATAAGTGGAGTTTAGGAAATAATGATTTGATGTACAACCTATAGTGGAATGAATTTGTTTTCTAAGAAGCTTGTGGAAAGGCATCATTTTGGGTGTAAACTCATCTCTTTCCATGCTTTTTGAGCTGGAAATTTGGTTTATTCTTTCAAAGGACTTCAGTGTCTCAATTTCCAGGAATTCTAACCACTGGACTCCCTTCAAAGCCTCACAAATAAAACCTTTTTGTGACTCTTACATAATTGATACTTAAGAACCTTTTGGAAAATTCCTCCTCTGTAATCTCACATTCTAAAATAGGCTTGACTTTTGGATTGTTTCTAAATAAAAACACATTTTTCGATTACACTTGGAGACAAAGAAAAAATTTCCAGTATCACTTTGAGACTTGTGGGAAAATGGAAAGAATAAAAGTTTCACTGTTCTCAGTGAAGGTTTTGGTATTGAAATTTTGTCACATTGGCTGACTTCTGAGTGTTATGGGCATGGGGAAGGAGGAAGGGTAAATACTGTCACCAGTCATTTAGTATGTCCCTTATTACTCAGATCTGACTCTAAAAGCAAAGGCTGCAGCCAGAAGACCAAGCTTATATCCACTGTGTATGCTGTAGTCTAGGAGAACATCTCTGAAACGCCCTGGTTTCTCTGAGTAATCACTAAATCATCTGTTTGTTACAGTGAAACTTCACAGTGACATTAGTTGCTCTGGGACAGAGCCAGAGCTTCCTTCAGGGCTTTCTTGAGCAGTAACTGGAAGGGCTTGGGTTCCAAAGAGGAGATTCATGCTCCTTTAAAAGTTTCTCTCACGAGAGAGGGAGCCACAGAACAAAGAATGTTGCAGAGCAGGTCATTTCTCAGGAACTCCCGATGGGAAGTCCCTCTTAGTGCGGGGTTTTGTTCATACTCCCTCCTCTTTGGGAGAGTGGGTAGAGAAGGAAGGAGAAGCCGCAGGCACTGTAGGGTAGCATGTCATCCAGAACCCAAATGCGGGCTTCCCCTATTCCTTCTAAGGATGTTTTCCCCTTATCACCAAGTTGTGTGGTAGGTCCATGACCCAAAAGATTATTCAGCCTTAGGTAGATTCAGACTTTTGCCTTTCCCACCCAGGGAAAATCACTTCCCTTCTTTGAGTCTCATTTGCTCATCTCTGAAATGCAACCCACAATTCCCACCTTGCCCAGCGCAAGAAGGACAGGCATGTATGAAGTTGCTGGTTGGAACAGCACACTGTGTGGCCTATTTTGGAAGGACACCTGTACCTTCTCTGATGTCACACCTGTCTGCCTTCATGCAGCCAGCCCAGCCACCACTGTGTGCGCTCTGTGGAAGATTTTGTGCTCACGAAACTCCATCACATTTAACCTGATCCAGGTGGGATGGGTTAACCTGACTGAATGATTAATGCCCTCTGTACAAGTTTGATGCCCTGCCCTTTACTTTTTTGCCTCTGTACAGCAATTATGGAATGTTTATCATAATAAACATTCTCCTTATACTACACACAAATCTTAGCACAGTGCCATATATACATGGCAAGTGGTGCCAAAATTACTCTAATTGGATTTGAGTGAGAATTTATATTTGTTGTTGCCTTGATGCTTGGAAAAAGTAAACAGAGGAGATGTAGGAAAACATACTCTCATAAAGTGTCAAGCTTTAGGGGGGACAGAAAAGAAGAGTGTAACCGGGTAAAGGACAAAATTTTGCAGTAAAAACAAATTAAAAAACAGTTAGGAAAGAGAGATGCAAGGTTTCCAAACCAGTAGACTTACCTACTGATGTATCCATATCCCTTCTTCTAATATTTTCTGTCTGCTGATGAGCAGAGGAGCACCATTAGACGTGACGGTGCATCCATAGGTAACATGCACCAACTTTGCCATCTCTAACATCTGACACCTGGGTATTTGTCATTGACCCCTGCTGGACAAATTCGAAGCTGCTCCTCGTAAAGAATGGACTAGCAATTTGAGGCTCCGCCCTTTCCATGATGACTCTTCACTTAGCCTTATAACCGATTTCTAGATAGCTTGCTAACTCCCCGGGGCTATGGAAGAGGTTATTTCTTAAGTCTGCTCTGATGAAACCCTAAAAAGGAAACCCAACATTGTCAGAAACCAATGAAGTAAACAAATTATCTGACTTTGGCAGGGATGCTGGAACTCTGCAGGAGAGCTTCTGGACTTCTTTCTTGGAGGGGAGCCCATAGGATTCCCTCACCCAAATGTAGGCAGGGATCATTTTATGGGGAGTCAGCATGCCAGCAGCATTTATGAGTGTTGTCTGTGTGCCAGGCCTTGTTCTGAGTGCTTGTTCTGGAGGTCTAGGGTAAAATCCCAGCTCAGCTGTGCATCGGCTTGTATGACTTGAACATGTTATATGGCTTCTCTGTGCTTCATTGTCCCTGTCTGTAAATGGGATCACATGTCCTAACTTTCAAGGTTTTTAAAAGTTTCTTTGAGACATTGAACTAAAAATTCTAGATTGAGAACACTCAATACCTAATGTCACTGTTGTTGTTATTCATGTATTTCATACAAAATTCTGGGCTGTCATGAATTTCGTGGCAGATGGAGCATTCTGCTGGCCTTGAGGTGAAGGGTCATTATGAATTATTTCCCCCATGGAGAGAGATGTATATTTGACTTTTAAAGTAAGAGGATTTCCAACTTGTAAATTAAATGAGTGTGATTTATAGAAGTAGAATAATTTTGACCACAAATTCAATGACAATGATTTCAAAGTAGATAAAGACAAAACCATAGACCCAGGGTTATTTTGGTAGATAGTCTTATAAACTAGATGACCGAGATTTTTAATTTATAATATTTTTAAGTCTCATGCTATTGTCCCAACCTATAAGGGAGCTGGTAATTTCTTTCATCACAGAACTGTTAAGTCTTTATAGACTTACAGAAGGCATTAATTAGATTTTGAGCAAAGGTTTCTTCCCTCTATTTAGTGCAGATATGGGCTATATAATTTGATGGTGGTAAATTAAGATATATTTGTTCTCTCTTCTCACTCCAAACAGGGCCACATAAATGTTGCCTGGTTGGATTTTGAATATATTACTTCTCCCTTCTTCAAATCTTTTTGATTCTCATGGCTTCTTTGTACTGGGTCCAGGGTAGGAATTGAGGAACATAATTACATCTTTGTTCTCTGAGCACTACTTGAGGCCTGAGGGTTATGGGTAAGGTCAGCCTTAGAAGCTTCTAGGCCCTCAAGGCAGCCGCTTCTGTGGAACCTGAGAAGCAGGAATGAAGGAGCTCAGGTGGAGTCCTTTCTTTATCTGACAGATTTGTGCTTGCTGTTTGCCCTTTTGTTCACTAAATGCTTTCAGACTGACAGGGAATGTCACAGGGGTATATAAATAGGCGTATCGGTGCCAGCCTCTGACGGAAAGCCAACCCCTTCAGAATCTTCACTCTATGATTTTGGAAAGCAGAGAGCCAGGAGGAGACAAGGGACCATGAAGCTCAGCTCCCTCCCTTGTCCACATCGTATAGGTAGGCCCAAAGAAGGAGAGAATTTCCTCAAGTTTACCAGTTGAGCTGTGATATGGATCTAGGTCTGTTTGATCCAAAACTGTTGGTACTTGCAGCAGAAACTACAAATTATTTCCCAATTCCTATACTCCATGTTCTCCTTAATAATAGAATCTCCAGTTTGTGGCTGGGCATATGACTGTCTGGGATAAAGACATTTTCCTGTTTCCTTTGCAGTAGAGGTGGCCATGAGACTAAGTTCTGGCCAGTGACAAATAAGTGGTTGCGTCCCATGTAATTTTTGGAAACATTCTTTTGTCCTTCTTCCATGCTGCTGGCTGGAATGTGCAGATGATGGCTGGAGCCTGAGCATCTATCTTGGAGTTTGAAGTAGAAGCTATGTATTGAGAATGGTGGAGACTCCAGGTAGCAGGATCCTGGGTGCCTGACTTTGCAGAACACTATACCAGCCCTGGAATGCCTATCTCTGGGCTTTTTATATGAAATAATAAAACCATGTGTGTTTAACAGCTTTAAAAAATTTTTGTTTTATGACCTTGAGCCTTATCTTTACTGATACTCGACTATCACAGTCTGCCTTCAGGTCAGTTTTCTTGTTTATAGGGCAGAAGTTACATCTTGGGAATGCTGTTGGGGACAATGGGGCAAGACCATCTTAGATAAAGAGGTGCTCTCTGTGTTTCTCCCAGCAGATTGGGATCCAGCAGTGAGGGAAGGAAGATGACTGATTTTTCTTTGTAGTTCAGAACTCAGCATAAGAGATAGAAGACACTGGTAAATGATGTTGGGTCTTCTGTTGCATATTGCCACAGTAATGCTGAGTAATGACCACAGAAACTCAGTGGCTTGTGGTAATGCCTATGTATTATTCATGTGTCTGGGTGGTCAGCTAGGCAGTTCTGCTGACATTGGCTTGACCTGGTCACATGTTTGGGGAGTTGGCTGGCTACTGGATGATCTAGAGTGGCCATGGCTGGCACAACTGGGGTGACTTGACTCTGTTTCCCATGCCTCTCACATCCCAGCAGGTTAGTGTAATAGGACACAGGTGATGAGTAGAAACCTGTAAGTTTTTCTCGCCTCTGCTGTGTCATGTCTGCTAACATCCCATTGACCAAAGCAAGCCCCATGGCTCAGCCTAGAGACAGAGTGGGGAGGCAGCTCATTCTTATATGGCAAAACAATGGGTACAGGACAGGATGAGAATTGGGGTCTTAATGGATCTAGTCTACTACAAATGAATGACTGGATGAATGGAGGCATGGATGGAAAGAGAAAAAAAGGGAGGGGGAGAAAGTTCTGTTTTTCTGTGTTGTCCAGCACAAGGGGAATGGAGGCATGCAGTTCCTAAGTGTCTAATGCTCACTGGGGTTAGCCATTCTGGGGCCATCTTGGCTTGGGGACTGCACACTGAGGCCTGGAGCTTTGGTGCAGACCCAGGCTGTGGGGCATTTATATTATGACTTGCTTTTGTGCTGGGGAATCTTTGCTTCTGAGTGAGTCATTGTGAAAGGCTTCACAAGCTTTATCTAGTGGTTGGGAAGAATCTATTTTGGAGATGAGGTGCCTTTTCAGAGAGAACTCTGAAATTCATAACATGAAGGCAGTTGTGTTGTGGCCTGAGAACTGAGCCAGGGAGCAAAGGACCTAGATTTTCAGTCTCAAGTCAAAAAAAAACAAAAACACTCAAGAAACATGAACTTCTCTTGGGCAGTTTCTAAGTACTATATTATGTGTGGGCAAGAGAGAAGGAAAAAAGTTTTATATATTTTTTAAAATTTCATTCCACCACCCCCTCCCCTTTGGCAACCATCAGCTTGTTCTCTATATCTAATGAGTCTGTTTCTATCTTGTTTTCTTTTTTCTTTTTTAGATTTCACATGTAAGTGAAATCATATGGTATTTGTCTTTCTCTGCCTAGCTTATTTCACTTAGTATAATATTCTCTAGGTCCAACCAAGATATTGCAAATGGCAAGATTTCTTTTTTTTAATTGCTGAATGCAATGGAATATTATATATATCATGCCTTTTATTGATTTATGCATTAATTTATGCATTGATCATGCATTAATTTATTGATGAAAATCTAGGTTGCTTTCATATCTTAGCTATTATTAGTAGTAATGCTGCAGTAAGCATAGGACTGCATATATCTTTTTCAAATTAGTGTTTTTGTTTTCTTTGGATAAATACCCCAAAATGAAATTGCTTTAAAAGAAGTTTTACAGATTGTATTGCCCTCCCAGTCTTCATGATTCTTTGAGCTTCTGATTATATATATATATATAAATATACATATTTATATATATATTTTAAAGAAGATCATTTCTGTAGTGCTAATAAATTTGATAATTTAGTTTTCTGTTATATATATGCATACATGTGTGTTTATTGAAGATCCTTTATCCTTAGTTGTTTCAAATACTTTCAAGATAATACTTAAATATTTATGTAAGTCATAAAATGATGACTAGTGTAAAACGATAGTTAGTGTGGAAATTAAGAGTAAAAATAGTCAGTGTGGAAATTACTGATTCTAAATTTCATAATAGTTAATACAAGAGGGAGATAAAACAGTGAGTGTAACCAAGCTTTCATCAAATTTAAAAAAAAATCCGTAATTTGTTTTGATGGTGTTAGGAGTAAAAATTCACTTGGTCACTTTCCTTCTGTTGTAGAAATAAAAGTGATTATGACAGTTTTCCTGACTCTGCAACACAGAGCAAATGTTTGCTTACTTGGGTTAAAGGCAAGCAAAATTAGATCCAATTCCTGGGCATATGCAGATCCTGCTGATTTTTCAGGGTCAAGGTCAGGGGCACCAAGGCATACCAATAACTGAGGAACTGAATTCTGGAAGCCTGAGATGGGTGTTTCTGATCCTCCTGATTCTTTCCCCATCTTTAAATTCTGGGGAATACTGAAGCCTGGAAGTGGAAAGAGATTTATGTACAAGAGTCTTATGGAGCCACCAGGAAAACTAGTCTTCATCCTGGTCTCTGCACATTGCATGGGATTATTTACACAGGTCATGTCCCTTGAAATGATGATTTTCCATTTAAATATGGAAAACATTTCTATATTTGCCTTTAGAAGAGAGAAAGAGATGTTATATAATGTTTCCCTGGGGGAAAATGGAGCAATAGCTATTTTATTTCCTCATCACTTAAGTATATTCAGCCTAACCTTCACAAGTTTGTTAAGTAGAACCAGGGTTCCTCTCATTTTGTCTCAATTCTTTTATCCCCTTCCTCTTTGGCTTGCTCTGAAATATCAAAGAGATGCCTTTTTTTGTCCTGGTGCGTGGTATGTGATTTCACCGCATTGTGAATTCAGGGTGGATGAGAGATCGAAGGTGTCAGCACCAGGCACTGACAGCTGTGAGCACCTCTAATCTCCTTTGATCAGAGGCCGAATAGACCTTGGGAGGAGGGTGACCCAGGAACTCTGGTCCTGTCACTTTGACTCATAGAGGACAGTGATGCCTCTGGGCAGCATAATGGCTTCTAATAGAGGAGATGATTTTGAGATTCTTTGAGTCAAAACCTTGCAGCTGGAGTCTTCTTTAGACAGAAACAACGGTCCTTTCCTGGCCAGGACTGGGCATGCTTCTTGTATTAAGATTCACAACTACTTCTTTATGTTTTGTGTTCTTCCAAATAGGATGAAAACGACTACCCCCAGATTATTTGCTCCTGGGATTTTGGAGTTTAAAGGGTCTTGGGAAACCCTAAAATTCCATGCCTTTCTCATTGGAGTCTGTAGAATTATCTTCCTTTCTTTGGCCCCAGTTTCTCCACTGCTGAAACTGATACCCATGTGAATATCACCCTAGGGGATTAGGGAAGGTTGAATAGAGAGGGCTCCTGCCTCTTGCACAGGCTGCAAGCAGAGCAGCTCCATTTTTATCAATTTTGTAAATTGAGACTATGTGGAAGATTTCATGTAAGCAAAGGGCTCTGCTACTGTTACACAGCTTGAACTCTTTTCCAGCCCTTTTACAAAGATGCCCCATGCTTGATACTTGAGATCTTCTTTCCTTAAATACACCCAGGGACATGTGAGGGGGTAGTCAGAAAGCATGATTCCCCAAACTTTTCATTGTCCATAACACCTCAGTGGTGAGTGGACTTTCGCAGTATTTTATAATATTGTTCGTCCATATGTGAGTTCTTATTTTGTATCTCTGCTTGTTGGCCTTGATTTGAATCCCTGAATATTCCCTGAGTAATGATTAGTTTTGGGAATAGACTCATTTGATCCAAGTTTGTGAGACTGGTATACAAACTAGATGCCATTGTCAATGTACACAAGGTACATAAATAAAAAAAAAAACTATCCATTTGTCTGTTATTACATGTAATGTAATACTGACTGAATTTAGAGATTGTTTTTGGATGGAAATAACAACCTCTGTGTCTGTATTAATCAATTTTTTGCTTGATAATGTTATACAACGAATTCCTTCACCCACAAGTATCGGTGATTTATGGCAACATATATTTTTCTTATAGATTTGCAGGTTAGTTCATGTAGCTCTTTTGGGCTTAAGTTGGATAAGCATGGCTTGGCTCTAGGCTGAGGGTCAGTTTGAGTCTGCTTCTCATATCTTCACATTAGGAGCTAAACTGAAGGGGCAGAAACTACTCTGCAGAAGCTCTTATTCTGGAAAATAGCAGGAGTACCAGAGATGTGAGCAGAAACATGTGATGCTTCTTAAAACCCTTGTTTAGAACTGGTATTCTATCACTCATTTTGGCTAGAACAAGTTTGATGGCCAAGTGTTAAGGGGCTTGGGTGTATATACTTTATCTCTTCTACTTAGAGGTAATGGCAATTCATACACAAAAAGGATGTGGAGTCCTAATAATTATTACAGGGCAGAGAAGAATTGGGAATAGTAATCTAGTCTATCACAGAGGCGTATGTTAAATTCACTTAGTGGGAGGCATCGGAGAGCAGCCCAGAGAGATTGCCATTCACTTCCAGAGGAGCTGAAATTGAATTACAGTGGGGGCCCATGTTCTACTGCACCTCAGAGTTACATCACATAAGACCACAAGCAGTGGTTTCAAATAGGAGCTTTCAAATAGAAAATCATAATGACACACACTTCAAAAGGTAGGTATTGATTTTCAGGTGAGCTGTTCCCTACCTAGCACCTCTGTTTACTGTGCTCAAATGAGCCTGGTAGCCCCAAGTCCCACTTGACTCCACACTCAAGCTGCAAACTTTGGTTTTTCTGTAAAAGATCAAAATTCCTCTAAAGATGGTAGATCTTAGGTCTGTTTGTCTTAATTTCATTCTCAGGGAGTAGGCTGAGCTCTAGATTTGACTGTTTCTGTCACCTCCATGTTCTGCTTACAATAATGCTGCTCAACAAAGGAGAAAGAGAGCGAGAAGAGGATCCAGACAAGGACAGGAAACCGAGAGTGAAAAGTCTTGCTCCAGTCCTCACGACAGACGCAGCTACACCAGTGCTTTCTCTGCGGCTGCGCTCACATGGGCTCAGTGTTCTCAGGAAAGTGCTCTCAATGCAGCCATTGCCCTCTTTCCCTAAAAGGAAATGCCCATGCTGCCACAGATAGAGTTTCTGTTCTGCGAGACCTCCAAGGAGAGAGGCAGGGTAGCAGAAGGAAAACAGCTTTGGCCTGGGATGGATGCATGTTCCAATCCCAGCCCTGCTGGTGACTGTAGGCAAGCTGTTTTTCCTTCTCTGACCTCAGTTTCCCTATTTCTACAACTGATACCTATGATGAAAGACATGAATTTTAGTCCTGGCTCAGCTTCGTGTGTCCAGTCTACTCATCTGGGCTTCCTGAACGTCATTTTTCCTATCTGGTAAAATGGATCAAAGTTTTTCCAATGACTGGGACAAGAAAGTGATCTGGAAACTCTGAAGCATCAGAGAAATGTGAAGGGCCTTCATCTGAGGTCTGGGTTTTGATCAGTCCTGGAAGAGCCAGGATTCTGCCCCCAGAGGGGTTTCCAGTTGACCTGGTGGAAGGTGGAGGACTGGAAACCAGAAACTTGGGGGTCCCTTCCTGTCTGATTCTCATGCTTTTGCAAACTTCCCTCCCAGACAAGGGGAAAGGACCCATTGCATGTTGGTGGGAGTGTGCATGTTGGGAAAAAACCAAAACAAAACAAAACCCCACCACTTTCTAGCCTGGGGCCTCATCTGAAATCAGGGATGCCCCGAAATTGAGAATGTGGCAGAAAACTGAGACCAAGTTGCTCATAACATGGTTATTTGACGGATGCTCAGTCATATCAGGACCCAGAAGACGCTCAAAGCCTTGCCCTGTGAGCTGTTTGAAAGTCACACCAACTCACCCTGCTGGGAAACGAACTCAGTGTCTCTGTTTGTGGGTTCCCTGTGCTGAGGGTACAGTTCACTGGGGCTCTGGGTCCCCTGTTCCCACTGCTGCTTGGCCATCTCTCTCACCTGCCCTCTGACTGCTGCCCTAGAGCCCCTCTTACTGGGGGCGACTTTCAGACTTATTTTTTTTTGTACTCTCCTCTTTCTGTGTTTTCCTCAAAATTTGTTAGGATGGGGCTGACTCGGCACAGGAAATGCAGCGGTGTGCTGAGGCTGGTCTGATCTAATTGAATCTGGGCCAGAAAGGAGTCTGTGATTCATCTTGGGCAAGGAGCTGCGGTCTTTATGTGTTGTTGCAACCCCTTGGGGGAGTGAAAGTGGAATGACCCCTGTTACTGCCCTGGGGTTAAAGGGCCACTCAGGAGGGTAAAGGGAAATAATTTCTGTAGAGTGCCTGCTATGCAGCATTTTATCCACATTGCACCGTTTAAAACCCATATGACACAGCACACAGAGGGAGGTATTACTACTATCCCTGTTTTGCTGATGTGGCTCAAGGAGGGAAGGAACACATCTTTATGGGGAGGACTCCAGTGGTCACTCCATCTCGGCTGGGGGGAATGAGTAGCCCCTTGGCACCTCCTTTTTCAGCCCCTCTGCCTTAAGAAGTGTGCGCAGTAGAGGTTAAGGTGTCATTTCCATTCTTCTCGGTGTCTAGGAAAATCCCTTTTCCTCTCTGGGCCTCAGTGTCTGCTTCTGTAAAATAAAGTCTTTGTTATTATGTCTCTTTGAGCTCAAGAATGCTATCTTCCATGCCCTTTAGTGCTGACACCAGTTCTCTCAGCTCCAGAACAGGCTGTGCAGCTTTCTGGAATGTTGACACCCATTTCAAGGGGTTGATCCCATGGACAACCATGGATCTAGTAGGTAAGGTGATTGACGTTTGACTTTGATGTTGTAAGAAAGATGGTGAATGACTTTGAAATAAACCGAAAAGATTACTGGGTATCTTCAATGGAAAACAAAGTGTTTCTGTGAGAACTCTGTGCCCTTCATTGCCTTTGAGCTATTTCAGAACTCTGTAAATTGTAGATAACTGGGAATGATGCAAATCATTCATGTCCATAGACATATAAATAATTTTTTTCCAGTGGAAATGTAGTTGGTTTGCCACACCCCCTGTGGAATAAGCCAGTTATGCATGTATTTGTAAATTCGTTTCAGTATATCTTTTCTTGTGTGTGTATGTATATTGTGATTCTTTGAACAAGTTGTGATACCTTACTGGGTCCCTCACAAATTAATGAGCCAAGTAAAATCCTTGACATGTGTTTCTTTTATATTTCTATGAGGATCATGATTATACCCTTTTTAAATAGAAATTATCCTTTAACAGTATATAGTTAACTTATGAAACAAGTCTGTTTGGCATTGTTGATGGGTAAGTGTTGATGGTGGGGGTATATAAATCTTTGTGTATACTTCCAGCTTAGAAACTTCCCAGGAACATTGTGGCCTCCCCCCCTGCCCCCTCGCTGCCACCACTCCATTGAGTTTCTCTCTTGGTGTTTCCTGGAGGGGGACCCATTCCTCCCAGCTCCTTACTTCTAAGCCACCTTCCAAGCCTTGCTAATGTACTGCGTACTCTGTGTTCAGATTTGACCCACCATGTTGAGGGGATATAAATACCTCCCATGAGGTGATGATGGGGATTCAGGTAGGCTCTACATGTCTGAGGTCATTGCAGGTACCAACTGAGATGGTCACTCAAGGGATGGATCCCTTGTGCTTGTTCTGTGTTTCTTTATAAGAATTGTGCTTCCGTGGCCCCAGGCCATGCTTCTCCCCTCATCTTGCCCTTCGCAAAGTTGATGGAGACATCAATTAGGTGGGATTGACCCATGAATATCATCCCATGGGCAGTGGGAACCCTGGGGCTTTCCCAGTCTCTCTCCTGGGTCCTATCAGTAAGAATGCATTTGGCTGCAGGTACCAGAAAAACTCAATTTACAGTGACCTAAAAATGAAGGAGTGATTTTTTTTTTTTAATAACAAGTTTAGGGTAGGTGTCTCACATGAGAGTCAGAGATCCTATGAATCTCTAACCCTAGCTGTCCAGTAAGGACAGTAGTCAGTGTGACCACTTAAATTTAGGTGAATCAAAATTAAATAAAATTGAAAAAGAATTTATTCCTCAGTTACCTTAGGAGAATTTCGAGGGTCTGCTGGCTATTGCATTGTGTCAGTATAGACACAGAGCGCTTCCGTCGCTGTGGAAAGTTCTATTGGACAGTAGTAGCAAGACGGCTCCTGCAGTCTAGTGTAGTGTGTGTGCTCAAAGGAGAAGAAAGATGGAGTGTGGTGGTGCTGGGTAGGTTTGTTCCTTTTTTATCAAGATGGAAACACTTTCTCAGAATTCCTACAAGGCTTCTGCCAATGTCTTACTGACTAGTACTGTGTCACATGGCCCTTCCCAGCTGCAAGGAAAACTGGGAGAGTGAGGATCTTGAATAGGGTGGGCACTTGAATTGGGGTTCTGGTAGCAAGAAGAAGGGGGAAAGTGTATTGGGCAGGTGATTCTGCGGCGGGGAGAGTCTGTGCTCACTTTGTTAATTCAGTCCTTGGGTTGTCTCTGTGTGTGCTCACCTTGTTTACCCCACTTTCCCCAGCACCTCCTCTTCAGTTTGCTCAAAAAAGAAAAAAAAACCCAACAAAAATGCTCACACAAGGCTTTTGTATGTGCAGCACACCCTAGGAGAGGTTTGAGGGATACGGAGGGGCTTAGATCCTATTAATGCAAATTACTTAATGCTGACATCAGATGTTCCTGATCTTACTATTCTGTCTATACCACACTGTCATGTCTCTCTGCCTTCCTGTCTCTCGTCTAACTACCTGTTCATATCCATTATTAGGACACCCTCCACCCCTTTGGGCTCCCCAATTCCCTTCCTTTGATTGAGTAGAACAATTTAGGCTGACACTACAGGCCACGAGACCTAGGAGGGGGGTCTCCTGTTGCACACTCAAGGACTCTGCAAAGCAGTGGCAGTCTTCTTCAGCACCCCCTGCCTTTTCTCTAGTGTGAGAGAACCAGGGAAAGCTTTGCAATGTCAGTCTCTTCCTTTCTCTCTCCTTCTCAGCTCTGCCAGACAAAGGAGAACTACACAGATTTATCTTCCTTCTAATAGAAATGAGTTCACCTGTCTTTGGAAGGCGGAAACAACCACAGCCTGTTTTGATGTTAAATAACACTTTTTTCTTCGATTGTATTCATATATAGCATCTGAATGAAATGCAGTTAATCAAATAATTTGGTTAAGAACCAGGGGGTTAACAGAGTTTTGAAGAAATAGAGTGAAGTATTTTTAATTCTGGAGGCAGAATGGACCAAGAGTCAGATCTGAGTATGAGTGACAGTCCTGATCACTGAGTGATCTTGGACAAAGGGACTTAAACTCTTGGGACACCAGTTTTTCCATCTGTGCAATGAGAAGTTTGGGTAAGTCAGAGATTCTCAGACCAGGGCTTTGGGCCAAATTTTCCCGTAGGCTTGCTTGTGTATGGCCTCTGTGCTGAGAACGGTTTTTACAACTGTAAGAGGCTTTTAAAAAAAATACAGAAGATGTGACAGAGACTGGACATGACCCACTACACCAAACACATTCACTATTTGGACTTTTACAGAAAAGGCTTGCACGTCCCTGGATTAGATGGCTTCTGAGGGTTTTTACAATTCTCGGGGTCTACAAGTCTGGGATCCTGGTAGCCTAGATGTGCAGGGCTTATGGAGTTCAAATGACGGAGGTGGTTTCCCTCATTTTTGGGGTCTCTCCATTCCCATGTCACAAGGGAAATGGGAGGGGTCATGACTGACTAATTGGGGCCTGGAAGCTAGGAGATGACTTTACGATAAACCTGCTGATGTGGTCATGGAGATTTCCCAGCAGGTGAGCAGCGGCGTGTACGTCAGATCCTGGAAACTGTGGGGCAGAGCATGCTGGCTTCCCAGCCGCAGTCGGGCCTGCCTATCCGGAACAGGTGTCAGCAGCTCCGATTGTGGTCAGGTGGGCAGCTGGGGGTGGGGTGGGGTGGGGTGGTATGTGTGTGTGGTGGGGGGGGTGGGGAGGGGTGGAGGGAGGTTGGAGATTGGGGAGTATAGCCTGGGAGCTGAGTCATATTTGCTTCCCTGTGAGCATACTGAGGTCTTGAATTCCGCCCTGGGTAGGGGACTTTGGGGACTGGCACCCTGGGCCTTGCTCTTTCCGAGGCGGTGGAACCAGCCCTTTAGTGCAGGGCTCGGAAGGGACCTGTTTTCACTTCTTCTCATTCCCATTGTGACTGGAGGCAAGTTGCTTCACTTGTCCCAGACTCAGTTTTCTCAACAGTAAGATGGCACTAATGAGTTCTAATCTATAGCTCTTCTTGGGTTGTAGAGAGAGCAAGAAACGATGTATGAAAAATTAGTTATAAATGGAAAAGTCTGGTCAGGCCTGACAGGTTCAAGGGGAGCTTACAGTTTTAACTACTACTCCTTGAACCCTTGGGTCAACCCTTCACACAGTTTTATTTATTTAACCCTCACAATAATCTTCTGAGACAGTTATTATTTCCCCCAGTTATGGGTCAGGTAACTCTGGACCATGTGCATTTTAAACTGCAGAGCCGGGGTTCGAAGCCAGGTCTGTGTGATGCAGTTTCTTGCTCTTAACCACTTTTGCAGCCCTAGGAAGTCCATAAGCTTTTTGAAATTGATGCTTTTAGGTGGCTCTGAGGATTTCTTGTTGCATTTGTGGGAATGACCAGTATTGCTTTCAAGTGGCCTCATGTTTGTTGTTTCATCGAATTTTATTTTGGCTCTTGATAAATCGCACGGGTGGTTCCTATTAAAGCTCTTAACTGGAGCATTTATGTTGTTTAGTGACATTAGAGAAAAAAAGAAAAGACAAATGTTCTCAGGAAATAAACACCATGAAAATCTCAACCCCAAATAAAATAATAATAGCAACAAAAAAATAGGTTAAAATTTTGATGTTTGACTTTGAGTGAACTTTGTGCCATTAGAGGTTTCAGAATCCTTTGACTTCATCTACCTCTCGCACTGCTAATTTTCATCTCTTTTCTGCCAGCATTCTGGGTAATTACGGGTTGAACGCATTTTAGAAGCATACGGATGTACAGTCACATCTGAATAATAATTATATCTTTAGAGTCATGCTATAGTTTTCTAAGCACATTTATTACCATTATCACTTTTCAAGATTTTATTTATTTTTAGAGAGGGGGGATGGGAGGGAAAAAGAGAGGGAGAGAAACATCGATGTATAAGAGAAATATCGATGTATGAGAGAAATAACGATTGGCTGCCTCCCGTATGACCCCAACTGGGGAACTGGCCTACAACACAGGCATGTGTCCTGACTGGGAATTGAACCAGTGACCTTTTGGTTGTAGGATGATGCCCAACCCACTGAGCCACACCAGTCAGGGCTCTTACCATTATCTTGGTTGAATTTTACAGAAGCCTTCTGAGGTCGGGAAAGCATTGTGTCTGTGGTCCATAAGAAGAAATGGAGGTCCAGGGAATTAAGTGACTTGCTTAGGATCACACAGTTACTACATGGCAGAGGCAGAGTTTCTAAGACTACATTGAGCTACCTCCTCAGGGGACGCAGCCTACCCTGATTCCACAGTGTATGACATTACCATAGACACTGGCTGACTGTGCTTTAATTGCTTCTCTGTTAAACTTCACTACAACCCTGCTAAATATTTATTATCATTGCTGCTTTACAAACAAGAAAAAAGACTTGGAGAGCTGGGTACTTCGCCCAAGTGTACTCAGCCAATTAGAGGCAGAGGTAGACTTTGAACCCAGCTCTGCCTGGCTCTTGAGCCCACCCTCTTGCCTACTGTCTTTTATGGTGTCATTGGCATAGCCAGGGAAGATTTAAATGTGGGGGAAGGGAAGGTTTAGGGAATCTGGGTTCCAAAATCCATTGGAATTTATTTTATCTGGCCCATTGGGTGTGGTATGTGACCTGAATGCAAGTTTGTTGATTGGGACTGAAGTTGTGTCTTGAATCTCTGTCATCAGCAGAGGGTAGCATTATGGCATACTATTCATACTACTAAAAGGATGGTCTAAAAACAGCCTCAAGCCTTGTCAGTTGGGGCAGGTGATGTGTGCGTGCATGCATGGGTGTCTTCTCCTTTTCTCTTTTCTAGCTCAGGAGTTGGGGTCTAATTACATTTATTAAGCCCCTCTTATATACCTTGAGTTCACTATAGGGTGTACATTTATGACCATTTTTAAGAGGAGGAAATGGAGGCTGAGAGCTGTGCTATGACTTGCCTGAGATCACACAGCTGGAGAGGGCAGAGCTGGGATTTGCACCCAGGTCTCTCTGATATTGAGCCACACCACCTGCAGCCCTTTCACTCAGTCCAGGACCCCTTCTTTTTCAAGAATTTCCTGCCATATTTCTAATCTGATTCGTCTCCAGGCCCAGTTTCTGGGGCAGTCCATGCTGGGCCCAGACATGAGAAAACTCAGTTCCCAGACACTTGGATGCTACTCCCTTGTATGTGCTCTGTTGGGTTCATTCTTTCAGTTCTCAGTCCCTTTCTAGCAGTTGGTGTGGCCTGAGCAGTCTGTCCCCAAGGGGATTAAAGGAAGGAATAGCTAACAGGTACACAGCTCTTCCCGCTCACATTCACTCTCCATCTGAACTGTGAAGGCTCACCTACCTCATGGGTGTTGCCCCTTCTGGGTGTGTTCCTGGGTTCTGTTTTACACTCTGCCAGCAGTCTTTGCGTGACCTTGGCTTCACGCCTTCCCCTTTCTGGACATCAGCTTCTCCATCGTTCTAAGGAATTTACCCAGAAGCCTCTGTCTTTTGGGTAAAATTCTGTCTTCCTTTGTCCTTTAGGTTTTGATCTTATATTAAAAGACTTTGTTTAATATTACAGAAACATCCCAAACAAACAGCAACTCTTTCAATCTTTTTTTGTTGGGGGAGTGGGCATTTTTCTTATTACAGTGTAACCTGTGCCCAAATATAATTGATTATTCTTCTCTACCTCTGAGAAACAGGGAAGAGAAGTTTAGTCTTGAGACAACTAATCCTAATCAAGCACAAAGGCTCCTTTGCTATGGTCTAAGCTCCCAACAGCACATTGGAATGAAGACACACACATTTTCTACCCTGGGGACTGTATTTCTGTTGCCAGCCTCATCCTTCTTCTTCTCAAAGAGTGCTCAACTGTTGGACAATTTCGAGAACTTGTTTTAGGGAAAAGCCCATTTTCCATCTGACAGCGGAGCTTTCTTTTTGAATCAGCTTTAGAAACTGCAGCCCAGGGAAAAAGATGGCTTTCTTTGCTTTGCCAAATGCATTATATTTTCCTTTTATGGTTATTTATTGCACGAGCACCCCTTTTCCCATCCCTACACCACCCTCCCCTCCATGCTAACTGGAAACACGGATCTAAGATGGTAAGTGGGACATCAAACCTGGGGTAATTCTTACCAGGCTGCAACAGGAGCTGAAGGTTAGGGGTCTCTGGCTCCATTCTTGGCCACTGTGTCCCTTATAGCTGTGCAGCATCTCCCAGCCAGGATGGGGATGTTTTCCTCATCTCTGAAGCATCGTAAGTCAGCTGTCCCTTCCCTATGCTTAGCTGACCTCTGCAGGTTAACGGCCTGAAGGTCTTCTTTTTGACCTCAGGTGGTGTCCCCTTGTACAAGTACATTTGATTGGAAAAAGCACAGAGTTGACCAAGAATGGTCTGCTGAGTTTGCACTGAAATTACTAATGAGTTGCCTGCCCCACCCACGAAGCCTGGGGCTGCTGGCTCTTTCGGGTTTGTGCTAACCACCTAGGGCTTTGCACATTAAAAATAAATTTAGCTGTTTGGTCTTCAGAGGCCACAGGATAACCTGGTAAAATGCCACTTTCATAGTGTCCCTGCTTTGCTCAAGAATACTCAGTGGTCCCTCATAATAGTTTTCTGTTTCTGAGTAACAAATTACCCCCAAACCTAGTGGGCCAGGAGTTTGGGAGCAGCTTAGTTGGTGGTTCTGGCCTCAAGAGTGTATATCCATACTCCTCAGCAGGGAAGACAGATTAATTAGCAAATATGAGAGCTATAACTTGTGTTACCTGAGCTTTGGGTATAAACACGGTCATGAAAAATTACTAGGAAATATATTTTAAAGGCAAGAAAGTCCTAGAGCAGGGGTGTCAAACTCATTTTTATTAGGGGCCACATCAGCCTCATGGTTGCCCTCAAAGGGCCGAATGTAATTCAATTCCTTAACAGTTAAGGAGTAGTTACATTTATATAATCCTAAAATTATTTCAGCCCTTTGAAGGCAACCATGAGGCTGATGTGGCCTCTGATGAAAATGAGTTTGATGCCCATGGCCTAAAGAATTATGTGAGATTGGGTGTATCCAGTCTACCTAAGAAACAAAAATATTTCCAGTACTGTGGAAACCTTTCCCTGTTGCATCTTCCCCACCACCTCTTCATCCAACAAGTAACCAGTTCCTTGAATGAGGTCTTTATCAGTGCCAATTATTTCTCTCATGCTTTTACTACATCAGTATGTGTATATCCTAAGAGATGTATAGCACTGCTTTGCACGCTTTTAAACTACATTAAATTATTTCATACTGCATGCATTTTTCTGCAGTTTGCTTTTTTTCACCTAAAATGATAATTTTACACAGGATTACCCTTGTCCACCCATTTTCACTGCTGTATAGTATTTCACTGTGTGGATATACAATAATTTATTCCTTTTCTTGTTGATGAATACTTGGGTTGTTTATAATTTCTTTCGAATTAACTGAAGGAGCTCTCTCTGACCTGATTAGCAGGATGTTCTCTATCTCCCACCTTGAGGCCCTATCTTGCCCCCCAAAATAGCTAAGAATCTCAGTGACTTTCTTAGTAATAATTCTGCTCAAGAATTGAATCAGTTGTGGCCACTCTTTCTTCTGTGGTAGTTACATAATGTCACTGCTCAAAACTTGTTCCTGGTCGCCCTTTGTGTTCTTATTTCCTGATATGGTGGCACCCCTGGAAGAACAGCTGAGGTGGTGAGTATGAATTAGAGCTGTGACCTGGAATGTGAGCCTGGGCCATTGCTGATTCCATGCAGGGTCCCAGTCATTAAGGATGTCCTGCAGCAGGGTATGGGGACAAAGACTCCCTAACCAGAGTCCTACCAGCCCAGAAAAATAGTGATCCTGATAAACTGATCATAACCATGGCTATAGCTACCCTGTAGGTTGGAATACTGTTGCTGAGGCCTCTAGAAGCACAGCCCACTGTGGGTCAGCATTAACGAAAGTATACTCTCATTTTTCAACAGCATCATAGCCTCTGTGTTTGTTTTCTCAACTGTAAAGAGTGCATTATCCCCACATGATGAAAAAATCATAGTCACTGATTGCTTAGCTGGACTCAGCTTCATCTGGTAAGGGTCCCTATCCCCTGCCAGCCCTCCTCCTTCCCTTAGGCAATAATTCTTACCTGGGCTTCCTTTTAGACAGATGCTTAGCATGTAAAGAATTTCTCTGATGGAAGGTATGGCTAGATGGAACCTTCATGAAGGAAAGCATGGCCAGATGGAAACTTCATGAAGGAAGGCATGGCCAGATGGAACCTCCGTGATGGAAGGCATGGCCAGACAGAACTTCTGTGATAGGAATCATGGCCAAAATACTGCTCCTGGAATGAGAAGACCTGGCTTAGGTGCCATTCCTTCCATATTCTAGTTGTATGATCTTCATACCCCTTAACCTCATCTGTAAACAAAGGAAAAATTCCCTCTCTCTGCATAGAATGGCTGTGAGGATTAAATGAGACAATGAACTTGAAAGGACTCAAGAAGCTTGAATATGTGGGGTGCGGGTCTCCTTAGCTTTGTAGGCAGCAGTTTCTGTTGTTGGATAGCTCTGACTCTACAAATGTCTAAGTCAGGGCTGCTTCCCCACAACAGACTCTCGATAGCCTTTTATGAATTCAGATACTCCCAGCATGTTCAGTCTCCACCCCCAGGTCTTTTCTTTTCCAGAAAACCTTCCCTAGCTTCTTTCAAAAATTATATTATGGGCTACAGTTCCCATCAAAGAAAAAGAAAGTTGTTAAATATAAACTTCTGGCAAAAGTATAAAATGCCAGTATAGTTCTAAGGTGATTGCTAAAGTACTGCTAACAACCATTTATTGTTATCACAATGGTGAGAATCACAACCTCCCCTACTGGGAGCAGAGGCCTTCAAGACTTCCATGTCCCTAAGTCCAGGGATTCTTTTTAGTCCTCATCTGATTTAATTTCTCACCTAGTAGGACCAGCCCTGAAATATTGTGATCCTCAGGAATGTGTCCTAGGCCCTCTGTTCTCCCTTCTCACACCATCTTGGGAAGTTTACCTGTGCCCATTTATTCCAATGGCTTCAATTGCCATTCATGTGCTGATGACTTCCAGGGTCATCCAGTCCATAGTTCTTTCCTGAATACTAACTCTATAGCTCCATCTGCCTGTTAAATATCTCAGTTTGCGTGATGGGCACATCTTGTGGGCATGTCATTTTCCATGAGTCCTTCTCCCAACCCCAAACCTTCTCTTGCTCCTATGTCCTGCATCATCTCAGTGAAAGCCACTGCTGTCTACCCAGTTAACCCAAGCCCGCATCCTAGGGTTCATCCTCAATGTCTTTCTTGCCTTCTATTCCAAGTCCTGTCAACACCATCAGTTTCTTCATTCCCATTGCTACTGGCTCTGTCTAGGAATCGTTTATTGCAATAGCCCCTTGTCTAATCTAGTCTCTCAGTCCCCAATGTTGCCCACTTCTAATTCAATCTCTACAACTGCAGCCAAAGAGATATCTCTAAAACAATCTGATCATGGGAATTTCTGGCTGGATTGTTCACTCCATGCCTCCCTGCCCCCCATCTCCAGCCCTGCCACCGAAACCTGAACTCTGGAGATACTATGGAAAGAGAGGGAGGCATGGAGGTGCTGAAGAACTAGAATAAAATCAGATGGGAAAACTCTGGGGAGGATATCCTGCTCTGCGTGTGGAGGGAACATGAGCCAGAGGCAGAAGGGACAATGAGCCTTGCTAAGGGACTGGTTTGACTCCTGCTCTTTCTTTTCCATTCCTTGCCTCAGGTCATCAGTGCCTTCCTGGCACAGCTATAAGACAGAAAAGTATAGGGGAACCTTGCTTCATCACTGCAGTGGAAGCCAGAAACAAGCAATGAGAGGCTGTACTCCCCAAATTTATATTTTGAAGTCCTAGCTCCTGGAACCTCAGATTGTGACTGTGTTTGGAGATAAGAGTCATTAAAAATGTAAGTTAAAATGGGGTTATTAGGGTGGGTCCAAATCCAGTATGACTGGTGTCCTTAAAAGAGGAGATTAAGACACAGACATTCATGGAGGAAAGACCATGTGAACACAGGGAAAAGAGCCATCTACAAGCCAAGCAGAGAGCCTCAGAAGAAACAACTCTACTGACACCTTGATCTTAGACTTCTAGCCTTAAACTTGTATGAAAATACATTTTTGCTGTTTAAGCCACTCAGCATATGACACTTCGTTATGGCTGCCCTAGCAAACTAATACAGAGGTGTAAAGATTGGAGGAAAGAGATAAAGCTATCATTATCCACAGTTGCTGTGATCATCCACATAGAAAGCCAACTGAATCAACAGATCCTCTTTTAGAACTAATGAGAGGATTCAGCAAGATTGTCAGACACAAGATCGTCTACTAAAAACCAATAGCATATCTCCAGACCAGCAAATACCACCATAAAATGTACTAGCTTTCAACTTTCAGCTCAGTGGAGTCTTAGGTGCTACTTTTCTTTGGTCATCCTGAATCTGGGTTTGTCCAACACCAGCTGCCTCCACCATACTGCTGAAGGTCAGCCCCAACAAGATCAAAGTAATATACTTGAGGTGCACCAGTTGGGAAGTCTATGCAACATCTGCCCTGGCCTCTAAGACTGCCCCCCTGGGTCTGTCTCCAAAAAAGTTTGGTGATGACATCTCCAAAGCAACTGGTGGTTGGAGGGGTCTGAGGATGTCAGTGAGCTTGACCATTCAGACTTCCAGCTTTTAGAACTGAGAAAATTAATTTCTATTGTTTAAGCCACCCAGACTGTGATGCTTTATTATGGCATATGTTCTTTTGAACTAGTGTTTTGGGTTTCTTCAGATAAATTCCCAGAAGCAGAATTGCTGGGTCATGAGGCAGTTTCATTTTTAATTTTTTGAGGAAACTCCATACTGTGTTCCACAGTAGTCACACCAATCTGCACTCCCACCAGCAGTGCACTAGGGTTCCCTTTTCTATACATCCTTGCCTACACTTGTTGTTTGCTGACTTATTGATAATAGCCATTCTGACAGATGTGAGTTGATATTTCATTGTGGTTTTAGTTAGCATTTCTCTGATTATTACTGACATTGAACATCTTTTCATATGTCTGTTGGCCCATCTGTAAGTCCTCTTTGGAGAAGTGTCTATTCAGGTCCTTTACCTATCTTTTAATTGAATTATTTGTTTGTTTGGTGTTGAGTTGTATAAGTACTTTATAAATTTTGAATATTAACCCCTTATTAAGTGTATCGTTGGTGAATATGTTCTCCCATTCAGTGGGTTTTCTTTTCATTTTGTTGATGGCTTCCTTTGCTGTGAAAAAACTTTTTAATTTGATGTAGTCCCACTTGTTTATTTTTTGTTTTGTTTCCCTCGCCCAAGAAGATATGTTAGAAAAAGTATTGCTATGAGAAATGTCTGAGGTTTTACTGCCTATGTTTTCTTCTAGAATTTTTATGGTTTTAAGTCTTACATTTAAGTCTTTACTTTATTTTGAGTTTATTCTTGTGTATGGTGTAAGTTGGTGGTTTAGTTTCATTTTTCTGCATGTATCTGTCCAGTTTTCTCAACACCATTTATTGAGTAGACTGTCTTTACGCCGTTGTATGTTTTTGCCTCATTTGTCAAATATTAATTGACCATAAAAGTATGGGTTTATTTCTGGGATCTCTATTCTATTTCATTGATCTATATGTCTGTTTTTATGCAAGTAGCATGCTGTTTTGATTACTATAGCCTTGTAGTTTAATTTGATATCAAGTAGCATGATTTCTCCAACTTTGTTATTCTTTCTCAATATTGCTGTGGCTATTCAGGGTATTTTGTGGTTCCATTTAAATATTTGGGATATTTGTTCTAGTTCTGTGGAATATGCTGTTGGTATCTTGTTAGGAATTGTGTTGAATCTATAGATTGCTTTGGGTAGTATGGACATTGTAATGATGTTAATTCTTTCTGTCCATGAACACAGTATATGCTTCCACTTATTTGCGTCTTCCTCAATTTCTTCAGTGTTTTATACTTTTCCAAGTACAGGTCTTTTACATCCTTGTTTAAGTTTATTCCTAGGTATTTTATTTATTTTTGGTGAAATTGTAAATGGGATTGTTTTGTTATTTTCCCTTTTTTTAAAAAATTATTTTATTGCTGTTCAATTACAGTTGTCCGCATTTACCCTCCCCCCACCCCACCCCAGGCAAACCCACCTCCCTCCCTTGCTTCCCCCCTCCCCCTTGGTTTTGTCCATGTGTCCTTTATAGCAGTTCCTGAATACCCTTGTCCCCCTTCTCCCCTTCCCCTTCCCCTCTGGTTACTGCCTGAATGTTCTAAACTTCAATGTCTCTGGT
>PVJI01007825.1:0-75466 GCA_004026765.1 Micronycteris hirsuta | reverse complement strand
CTTTTATTGTTACATACTCACAGATGTCCCTGTTTCCCCCCCTTTGCCCACCTACTCCCACCCTTGCCCCCCCATTCCATCTGGCCTTCACCACACTGTTGTCTGTGTCTATGGTTTATGCATATATGTTCTTTGGCTAATTCCTTCATGTTCTTTCATCCAGTCCCCCTTCCCCCACCCCTCTGACAGCTGTCAGTCTGTTCCATGTGTCTATGCCTCAGTTTCCATTTTGTTTGTCAGTTTATTTTGGTCATTAGATTCCACATATAAGTGAGATCATATGGTATTTGTCTTTCATCCATTAGCTTATTTCATTTAGCATAATAATCTCCAGGTTCATCCATGCTGTTGCAAAATGTAAGAGTTGCTTCTTTTTTATGGCTGCATAGTATTCCATTGTGTAAATATACCACAACTTTTTGTCCTCTCATCTACAGATGAACACTTGGGCTGTTTTCTCTTTTAGAAGATGTAACACAAATGTAATGTTTTGCAGTTGATGCATGAGGTGATGTATAATTAATAATAGATCTTCAATAGAGTAGTTTGTTCCTTAAAGGGTATGCACAACATTGAAAAAATTGACATGATTTAAAATTCATGCATGTTTAATTCAGGGCTAAACCAGCATAGACTTAATTCACTTTACTGATTCACTAGGACAGCCTTCTGCACAAACCATATGACCTTTTCATTTCCACGCTTTAAGTGTTCTTTTACTCCCAGAGAAGCCCTAGTTCCACCTCTTAATCTCTGTGTCTATAAAACAAAAGTGTTATTTCTGAGCCTCAGTTTCCTCAACTATGAACTGAGATAATAATAGCTATCTCAAAGGATTAAAGAAGATCATATATATAAATCTCTCATGGTTTCTGACATTCCAGGGGAACAGGCTGGAATGATCGATATGGTAATGGACTAGAGTTGAAGACATCAGTAAGCATGCATATTTAATTAATATAGATACAAGTGGTTAAATATAGAAATATGAATAAATATGTATATATTTGAATTGGGTTAGTATATGTACATTTCTTTGTTCTGTCAGCTGAGAGGGCTTAGGAGAAATGACACCCTAAATGCAATAAGCACACTTAGAACCTAGATCTTGGCTTCTAATACCATTTTCCATAAAAAGGAACCAGGGCTCCTTGGAGAGATGGATGGTTCTAGGGCCAAAGTAAGAAATATACAAGATGAGCCTGGATCATGTTGTGGTATTAGAAAGTAGGAAATTGTTACACACACACATGGGTGGGATATGTACTTTCTCCTCCTCTCTCCCCCTTCCATTTCCCTGTTGATATCCCTCCATGACTTATATAAATCCCTTTAGCATTTCATATAATAAAGGCTGGGTGATGATGAACTCCTCGAACTTGACCTTATCTGAGAAGCACTTTATCTGCCCTTCCATTCTAAATGAAAGTTTTGCTGAATAGAGTATTCTTGGATGTAGGTCCTTGCCTTTCATGACTTGGTATACTTCTTTTCAGCCCCTTCTTGCCTTCATTTTTTCATCTAATTTGTGACCAAATTCAACCAATCCTGTGAGCATCCTGATTACCAGTGTTTTGAACTGTGCATCTGATAGGCTGGCTATCTCTTTGTCACTTAGTTGTATTTTTTCTGGCATTTTGTTCTGCTCTTTCATTTGGGCCATTTTTTTTTCTTGGTGCACCTGTTACTTTAAGGGGCGGATCCTTAGGTATTCACCAGGGTGGGGTAACACACATTGTTGTGTTGTGACGCTATCTGTGGGGGAGGGGTCTGAGAGGGAACGATGGCGCTTGCTCCACTCTCTGTCGGCTTTCAGTCACTTCCCCTGCTACCCACAAGCAGATTGGGCCACTCTGTGCTGGTTCCTGGTTGGCTGGGCTTGTGTACATTCTAGGACCCTGTGGGTCTCTCCAACAAACTCCCCTGTGAGGCTGGGAGTTCCTCCCACTGCCGCCTCAACCCCCAAAGGTGTTTTCAATCGGTGGTTTGAGGTTTTATTTCCCTGCGATGGAGCCCTTGGCTGCGTGGTCTGTCTCACTCCCCAGCTTTTTCTCCTGGTTTGTCTGCGGTGAATGTGGAACTGCCCACTCCACCAGCCTCGGCCCTGCTGGGTCTGGGTCAGCCAGCTGAGGGTCTCTCTGGGAAACTGCAGTGTTGCCCCACCCAGCTCCACAACTGCCTCACTGAGAGCCCTCTCCACCTGGCTCTGCTCCACCTACCGGTCTGGAAGAATGTTTCTTTTTTAACTCCTTGCTTGTCAGATTTACATACAGTTCGATTTTCTGTCAGTTCTGGTTGTTTTTTTGTTTTTAAATTGTTGTTGTCCCTCTTTTGATTGTTCAATGAGGCACAATGTGTCTACCTACGCCTCTATCTTGGCCGGAAGTCCTAAAAAAGATTTTTTTACTGTCTGCATGTATTTTATGGCATTATGATTATTCATTTCATTATCTGCTTTTTACTAAAAATAATTTTGTCATCTAGAGGAATGTGTTAACAAAATGATCCAAGTCTGCTATCAAATACACTAAGTACACCACTTCCCAAGCTATTAAAAACAATTTAATACTTTAATAATGAGGTTAAGAATGTTCTTTTGTGAACATTCCCTGTCTCTAATTTTATGGCATTTTATTGTTTATATTTTATTCTGACTCTTTCACCAATTTGTACATCTTATGAAATTACAAATTATCTTATAGACTGTAAATTCCATGAGGGCAGTTTATGTAATAGGAAATCAATAAACATAAATATAATAGTCTATTCACACTGCCTCCTAACTTGACAAAAACTAAAATTTGAGTTTGAGAAGGAAAAAGCTTAAGCACTGAAATATAATGATTCCAAACTTAGCTGCTCATGTTCTGAGGCAACTCCATTCTTATTTAAAAATAATTATTATAACAATAGTACTTTCCTCCTCTGTAACAGATGTCTCTGGTACCATCCATATCATGTATTCACAGCACATCTCTCATTTTAGCCATATCTGTGTTAGGTCATTCCAATTCACGTCACACTGCCAATCTCCTATTCAAATATTTCTGCATTCTTCCCTAAGGTCTCCTCCAGACATTATGGGAGCTTGCTCAGCCCATTTGGCAAGCACAGCCCAGATAAGTGAGAATTTAACTCCTATCTGAGGCAACTCTCAGTTGATAGAATGTGGAGTTTGTGGATAAATGCACCAGCTCCTTAAAGTGGACTCTTGAAAGGTGAAGGAATAAATCAAAGAACATATATGTGTGACCCCTGGACATGGACAATGGTGTGTGGATTGACTATGGGAATGGGGACCAGGCTGGAGCGAAGGGGGCAAAGAGGGGAAAATTGGGACAACAGTAATAGCATAAACAATAAAAAATTTATTTATTTATTTTTAAAAATAATTTATTTATTTATTTTTAGAGAGAGGGGAAGGGAGGGAGAAAGAGGGGGAAAAACATCAATGTGCGATTGCCTCTCATGCACCCCTTACTGGGGACATGGCCTGCAACCCAGGCATGTGCCCTGACTGGGAATCGGACCAGCGATGCTTTGGTTCACAGGCCCATGCTCAATCCACTGAGCTACACCAGCCAGGGCAACAAAAAAATTTTAAAAGACAAAAAATAAAGTAGATTACAAAAAAACTCAAAACCATATCTCTAAAATTTTTTTTCAATTAGAGTTAACATTTAAGATTAATTTATATTAGCTTCAGGTATACAGCTTAGTGGATAGACATTTACAAAGTGTTGTTCCTGGTGATTCTAGTACCCACCTGATATCATACAGTTATTATGATACTACTGACTATATTCCCTATGCTGTACTTTACATCCCTGTGACTATTTTGTAACTATCAATTTGTACTTCTTAATCCCTTCACTTTTCTCACCCAGCCCCCTAATACTCTTCCCCTCTGGGAACCATCAGTTTGTTCTCTGTATCTATGAGTCTGTTTCTGTTTTGTTTGCTTATTTTGTTCTTTAGATTCCACATATAAGTGAAATCACATGGTATGTGTCTTTCTCTGTCTGATTTATTTCACTTAGCATAATACCCTCTAAGTCTATCCATGTTGCCATAAATGGTAAGATTTCATTCATTTTTATGGCTCAGTAATATTCCATTGTATATATGTACTAGATCTTTTTTATCCAATTGTCTATTGATGGACACTTAGGTTGCTTTTACGTCTTAGAGGCTATTGTAAATAATGCTGCAATAAAAAATATATTTTTGATCAGTGTTATGTATTTCTTCAAGTAAATACCCATAAATGGAATTACTGGGTCATAAGGTGACTACCTATTTTTAATTTTGGGAGTCCCTCCATACTGTTTTCCTAGTGGCAATTTGCAATCCCGCCAACAGTGCACTAGGGTTCCTTTTTCTGCACATCCTTGCCAACACTAGCCATTTGTGGATTTGTTGATGATAGCCATTCTGACAGGTGGTAAATGACATCTCATCATGGTTTTAATTGGCATTTCCCTGATGATTAGTGACATTGAGCATCTTTTCATATGTCTATTGGCCATCTGTATGTCCTCTTTGGAGAAGTCCTCTAACCACTTTTTAACTGCATTGTTTTGTTTTTTACTGCTGAGTGGCATGAGTTCTTTACACAATTTGGATATTAACCTTTTATCAGACACGTCAGTGTCAAATATCTTCTTTCATTCAATAGGTTGTCTTTTCCTTTTGTTTATGGTTCCCCTTACTGTGCAAAAATGTTTTAGTTTGATGTAGTCCCATTTATTTATTTCTTATTTTGTTTCCCTTGCCTGGGGAGATGTAGCAAAAAGAAAATTAAAAGAACAATGTCACAGAGTTTACTGCCTAATAACACATTCTTATGTTTGACTTCCTCGTTTCCTATTTCACTCTACTCACTTTCTCCCTCTTGGTTCCTGGGATTTTCTCCTAAATAAACTACCCGCATCCAAGAGTGTCTCTATGACTCTGCTTTCAGAGAAAGACAGATTGAAAATACTCTCAACCACTATATTCCAATAACATCAGGGACTTAGCAGTTCTGTGCAAAGACAAGCTCTTTCCCGCCTCAGGGCTCTTGTATACACTATTCCTTCTAGTTGTGCCTTTTCTCATTTCCTCAGCCAGGTGTCAACTTAAATATAACTTTATAAGGGAAATGTTTCCTGATGTCTTAGAGTAGGTTTGATCCCCTTATATCAACAAATACTTTTGTTTAGAGGTACTTATTATAACTATAGTCGAACATTTATTTGGATACTTTTATGTGTAAAGTTGGTTTCCCGAAATAGATTGCAAGCTCCATGAGGGCAGGGATGATGTCTGTTCATGTTAGTATGCTCAGCATCTCATAAAACGTCTGGAATCCTGTGGGCAGTCAAGAAATATCACATGTTCATCATTTCCCTAGACTCTAGGGATACAGGAAGAAATCAGACCAACATTTTACTCTCATGGGTCTTACATTCTAGGAGGGAGAACCAAGACAAAACCCAAAAGATACAAATAAAATATGCAGTGTGCTAGAAGATGGTAAGTGCTATAAGGAAAGTAAAATAACAAAGGGATCTCTTTTCCAGCTGGAAACATGGAGGACGCAGAAGAGAAGAGGAAGGTTCCTGCTGTGCCAGAAACCCTTAAGAAAATGCAAAGAAATTTCGCAGAGCTGGAGATCAAATGTTCAAGAAAGAAGTCTGCCCAAAAGATGTTTCAAAGGACAAGAAGGACTCTTATCTATAAAAAAAAAAAAGGCTAAGCATTATCACAAGAAATATAGGCAGAGATGTGGAATTGAAATTTGAAAGGCTAGAGTGACAAAAAAATCTGGCAACTTCTATGTACCTGCAGAACCCAAATTAGCATTTATCATCAAGATTAAAGTTGTCAATGGCACGGGGGTACCCCAACCTGGTGTCAGTAAATGAACTGATCTACAACCATGGTATGGCAAAATTAACAAAAAGCAAATTGCCCTGACAGATAATACATTGACTGCCCGATTTCTTGGTAAATATGGCATCATCTGCATGGAGGGTCTGATTCATAAGATCCATTCTATTAGAAAATGCTTCAAAGAAGCAAACAACTTCCTGTGGCCCTTCAAGTTATCTTCTCCATTAGGTGGAATGAAAAAAAGACCGGCCATTTCGGAGAAGGTGGAGAATGCTAGTAACAGGGGGTACCAGGTCAACAGGCTTATTAGGATGAAATAAGGTATCTACCATGGTTATTTTTATAATCTGGTCACTTAATAAATAGTGACTGCTTTCCAACTAAAAAAAAAGTAGCCAAGGGAAAAAGAGAGTGTTGAGGGAGTTACAGTTTTAAATTGGGTGGTCAGTTTTAAATTGGGTGCTCAATGATGTGAAATTTGAGATAGCAAATGAAAGATATGTTAAGAATCTTTGATGCTACCTACTAAGCTATTGAAGGGTGCCTATCATATATGAAATATCAAACTGAAAGCAACAAATGAACAAACAAGAAAAACAAATAAAAACTCATAGACACAGACAACAGTATGGTGGTTACCAGAAGGAGGGGGAAAGGGGGGTTAGTGAAGGGTAAAGGGGATCAAGTATATGGTGACAGAAGATTTTATTTTAGGTGGTGAGCACTCAATGTGATATACAGATGATGTATCATAGAGCTGTACACTTGAAACCTATATAATTTTATTAACCAATGTCTCCCCAATAAATTTAATTTTAAAATAGACAATAAAAAATAAATAAAAGACATGAGCCCTATTGATATCTGGGCTGAGTGTTCAGGCAGAGGGAAAAATGAATGTGTGAGGAGAAAATAGGAAGAGTGCAAAGTAATGGAATTTCCTGAAATATCATCCTAGAATAGGGAAGAAAAAGTTGAGAGAGCAATCTTAAGGAATCAGGGGAAAAGAATAAACCCACTTTCTGCTAGCACTATACCAGATCCAGCTTGTTTAGTAAAAAAGCTACATTTATATTATAAGGTAGCAAATGATTAGCATCATAGAAAAGGAAGAGAAAAAGTTCTTATAAGTTGAGAAATAAAAACAATCAAAAAAGTAAATGGAAGAGGTTATGTTAGTCTGGATTCCCTAAAAAAACAAGTAAATGGAAGAGGTTATGTTAGTCTGGATTCCCTAAAAAAACAAATCCTGAGACAAGATGAAGTGCTAATGTAAAAGTGAGGAAAAAAAGAAGTGAGGTAAGGAAAAGCTGATAGCAAATACAATATGATACATTACGTCTTAAAGTTACACAGCTAGAAATTTGCCTAAACAGGGTATCTCCAGACAGCTTATATGGAAACACCATGCCTCAGAAACGTCTACTACAAAAGAATGAGGAGGGAATTTACTGGCTAGCCACTCCTGGGTCCTGCCCCCATTGTCATAACTCTGTGGCATGGTCCTTCATTTAAGTCTGGAATTTGAAGGAGGAGTCAGATACCTCAAGATTCAGTTGTGAAACCTGTTGGATCCATTGGAGTCTATAGGATTGGTCATGGGGCAATAGCTGGGGCTGAGCATGGGATGAGCACATAAATTGGTATAATCACTTTAGAAAACTTTTTGGCAGCATCTATTAAATCTAAACATCCAATTTTACTCCAAGAGAATCTACCCAACAAGAAATGAATGGCTATGTAAATGGATATCAAGAATGCAAACAACATATCAACATATGTAAAAATGTTTATAGTACTTTTGTTTAATTGTAGCAAAAAAATGGAAATAGTGCAAATGTTTAAGAGCAACTTTTTTATCCAATATGTAAATGGGTAAACAACTGTAATAAAATCATATGAGAGACTGTTCAGCAATAAGAAAAAACTAGTACTAAATACATTAACATGGATGAATCTAACAAATATTATGTTGAATGAATGAATAGAGTCTAAAAAGAATATAAGACAGGCAAAACTAATCTATGGCAATATAAATTAGAATAGCTGTTTCATGGGTGAGGCATGGTTATAGGTAGGGAAGGGGTATGAGAGAACCTGGAGTGGTGGAAATGTTCTAAATTGTAATCTGGGTGATAGTTGAAAAGGTGTATATATATATATATATATTTTTTAAGTCCATAGAGTTGTACATTTAATTCATTTTACTCTATGTAGTTTCATGAGAAGTGGTAGTATGGTCACCATTAAACTCTGAAAATGTATCTTATTCAAAATAAAAAATTTAATTATAGGATTTCATTGAAGATACTTTTTGACCTGGACCTTACCTTTGCAGACAAGGGTCTTGTTTACTTTGCTATACCTAAATATTCTGTGATTTTTTAAAAATAAAATACTACACACTCAAAAATCATTGCTTTTGCAAATGCTGTTTCCTGCCTGGAATATCCTTTTCATTCTTTTAACCTACCCCAAAATTTCCCAGTAATTTACACAAAATTTTAAGTATTAATTCAATCAGCATCTCATCCAAGCCATTTTAGGCACAATCAGCAATCTCTTTGCTATGTTCTTTTAGCACTGTCTTATAGCATTTTCAAACTGTCTTATAAGTTTTTGTTACTTGTCTGACTCTTTCACCATATTGTAGCCTTGAGGAAACCATTTTAGTTTGTTTTGTTTATTAAAAAAGTATTATTAATACATAACATACAGTTTGAATAAATTAGGCACAATAAAAGTTTTGTAAATGAATTAACAAGAGAAGAATTAGGTGAAACCATGGTAGGCTACTCCATTGAGTTTCTTCTACCTGTTTAATGAAAAATCTAGAATATTTCTATGTCCCGTAAGCTCAAATAACACACCTCTATAATTCCTGACTTGACTACTACAAGGATGGCACTAAATTTACTTCCTTCAGGTGGACATTCAAATATAGAAAGTTGTTCATATTCCCAGAAACAATTGCAGCAGCCAAGTGATTTAAATAGGGGATAAATGATTTTTTCCAAGTCAGGCCAAACAATCAGTAAATCTATAAGTAGGTAGTTACAGAATAGCCATGGGGATGTAAAGTACAGTATAGGAAATGGAGTAGCCAAAGGACTTATAAGCATGACCCATGGACATGAACAATGTTGGGGGAATTGCCTGAGGGAGTTGGGGGGTGCTGGGTGAGGGGAGGAAAAGGGAAGAAATCAGAACAACTGAAATAGCATAATCAATAAAATAAAATTTAAAAAATAATTAACCAAATGCTATTTTCCTAAGTTATCATGTCCAGAGGTATATGGGATTAATTATTTTGTACCAAAATGGCGTTTAATTGACAATATGTGCAAATGTACATAATTTATAGACTAGCTGTATTATTGCAGTACAATATACTCTTTATCTTTAAATCAACAAAAGATGTTTTTAACATCACACAAAATCTTATTGGAAACCATGTATCTGGTCCTTAAATTCATTTATTTTTCTTGTGTGATGCCTAATTATATCTTTATTCCTTTTTCATTGTTGACACTATTACAGATGTCCCCCATTAACCCCGTTGCCCCTCTCCACCCAGGCCCTGTCCACACCCCCGCTGAGCCTTCACCACATTGTTGTCTGTGTCCACGGGCCACATATATATCCATATATGTTCTTTGGCTAATCTCTTCCAGTCCCCCCCCCACCCTCTTCCCTCTCTGAGATCTGTCAATCTGTTCCATGTATCCATGCCTCTGGTTTTATTTTGTTGTCTGTTTATTTTGTTCATTAGATTTCACATATGAGTGAGACCAAATCTCACATATGAATGAGATTTGTCTTTCTCTAACTGGCTGATTTTGCTTAGCATGAGATTCTCCAGGTCCAGCTACGCTGTTGCAAAAGGGTAAGAGTTCCTTCTTTTTTACAGCTGCATAGTATTCTACTGTGTAAATGTACCATATCTTCTTTATCCATTCATCTACTAATGTGCACTTGGGCTGTTTACAGATCTTGGCTATTGTAAATAATGCTGCAATGAACATAGGGGTACATATATTCTTTCCTAAATTCATTTTGAAAGTAACTTTTAAATTGTAAAACATTAATTTAGCAAAGGTATACTCAAATGTATTTTCAAGACATGATTATTGCATTTACTTCATTGTAAACTTTTTTAAAAAATGAGAAATTGAAGATAAAATTTCAAAAGATATAAATTGACTTCTAGTCAAGCTCTCAAAAACCAATGTAACAGATCACATGTTAAAACCTATCAGAGTTGCTTATTTTGTTGTAATTTATTTTTGAAACTATCTCAACTGTTACATTCCCATTGGTTTTTATAGTAATCTGATGTAAATTTCTTACCAGACCATCTCTAGAACATGTTATAAAACCTGGTGCAGTTTAGTCTAAATAACTTATGATGTTTTAATGGCAGGAAATTTGTTAATATTCATCTACCTCTAGGATTTTAATGGTAATTTTGCTCCTGTAAACATGAGGTCAAGAGTATTATTTGGGAATGTGTATGCAAAACCAAATTTAGAGAAAAGTGAACTACAGTAAACTTTTAAAAGAAATGCAATTTGAGGATTTAGAAATTTATCATTTTAATGACATAAGAAATAAGCATTTCTCCTAAGAAGCCACCTGTAACACATTAAGTATAAATCATAGTTTCTCAAGTGCTGTTTTGGGACCTTTATGTTGCAATTCCAGATGCATAAGTTAACTTGATTAAGCAAGGATATTGTTGCATTTGGGGTGAGCAAAAACAAAGTGATGAAAGACAGGCCTTGAAATAACTTAGGGGAAAAACACTTGGAATTTAAACTTGATGTGGAATAAATGTGGGGAAAAATAACATAAAGTGATTAAGATTTGAATGTATAAATATCTACATAGCAGAGAAACATTGATTTACTAATCTTATTAGATCTATTATTTTTAAGTTGTGGCATAAAAAACATAACAAAACAGCACCAAAAAGTCTAAATTAGAAGAAAAACTACATATTTTAACATTTAAATGCACCATATAAAATCCAGAGATCAATCTTAACCTTAGAGCCTCTTAAAACTTTTACTAAAAACTCTCAATATTTTTAGCACTTTTATGATGCTTACAAAGTGTCAGTTTGTAAGCACTATTTTAAGCACTATGTAAATATGAAGTCATGAAATCTTTATAATAATCTCATGAGGTATGTACTATTATTCTAATTTTACAGATGAGAAAACACATTTCTTTGGCTGGATAAAACCTCCAAAATATTGACGTTAAGTAACTTGCCCAAGGTCACAAAGCTAGTGACAGAACCAGACCTGAACCCAGACAATTGCTCCAAAAACCATCATCGTATCTATTATATGCTATGTTGCTTCCCCAGTGTCTAATATTAAGTATTCAGAAGATCAACTAGTATCACATGTAGAACAAAACTACAATGGTGTTGCTTAGGTCAAGGACCAAGTAGAGATGGTCAATGCAAGTGAATAAAGGAAACTTAACCTAACCTTACAAGAATATGGCTCTTAGAAATCAGCAGACGACAACAGTCAATAACCAAATGCCAAGTCTGTTCATCTTTGAATGTCCCTGTCTTAACTACCCTGATCAAAATAAGAAAGAAGACCATTATGCAACCAATCAGCTGAAAAAGCCAAATAATTTCTCCATTTATCCCACAGAAATCCCTTAGTCCCTGAGCAACTTGGAACTCATCACTCCTATAGCCTTTCATTTCCCAGCTTGCAAGTCAAAAACCTTGCAATAATCTCATCTTTATGCTTTATTTTATTCATTATGTGGAATTTGGTTTTTCACAAAGGAATAATCATGTATTTTAAAATTTTTTAATTGAACAAAATGTCAAAGAATACAAAGGCTAAAGGCTTCAACTACATTCTATTAAAACTCCCCATAAATATTAGAATTCCTCATGAAGATCTTCAACAAATGATCATAGAGATTGTACTTGAACACTGCCAGTGAGGTAGACAATTTCACTTTCAGAAATTAAGTATTTTTTTCTGAAATCTTCCTCCTTCAAGCTTTAATCCTATTTTGACCCTATCTTCTAAAGCCACACAAAATTTATCTCATTTTTCTTTTATACTGTTGCTCTTTAAATATGTGAAGAAACATTATGTTCTAATTTCCCTTCACCCAGGCTAAACATTCCATTTCCTTCAAAATTTCTTCATGTACACAGTGAAGTTTTCTCATATTTCTACACTTTCTTTTCTGGACATGCTCCAATCAGCCTTGTATCTTTTAAGTGCACCATTTCCAGACTCAAAGGTAGAGAGCAGGCTGACAGCTGTCAGGGGAGGAGGGTTGGGTCGGTTCTTTGGAGGGATTGAGCTAAAAAGAAAAGAAAGAAAGAACTCATGGACACAGACAACAATATAGTGATTGCTGAGGGGAGGGGGACAGGTGGAGGAGGGTGTAGGGGGGATAAATGGTGATGGATGGAGACTTGACTTGGGGTGGTGAACACACACTACAGTGTACAGACGATGTGTTGTAGATTTGTGCACCTAAAAGCTGTACAATTTTGTTAACCTGTGTTACCCCAATAAATTCATTAAAAAATTAAGCGTACCATTTCCAAACTAAATTGCATATTCCAGGAGTATTTTAACCATAATTGATTAACAACATTACTTTTCATTCTAAACACTGTTAATGTAGATGAATATTGACTTTTTAGACAGCAAAAACTTACAGACTCGTATCAAGTTTGTCATAAAATAAAGCCTCAAAGATTTTTTTTTACATATACTCCAACTAAAAAACATACGATTGATTTTTGGACATAAATTCACAATAATTTAACCTTATGAAATTGCATCTTGTTGCTGATCAATCTATTATTCCAGTCTGTTGAGATCTTTTGAAATACTGATTATCTCATTTAACAAATGAACTATTTTCTCATTTTTTTCTCAGTCAAACTTATTGGAACATTACCAATGTTTATCCAAGATAGTGCTTCAAATACGAAACATGAAAAAAAAAGCTCTCCCACTAGCTTTAAAAATTATTAAATAAATTGCTTACTTTATAACCTTTAATGTACAAAGATAATACAGGGAGATATATCCCACATCCAGTTTTCTCCTAACATCTTAAATTGTTAGTATGGTACATCTGTCACAATTAATGAGCCAATACTGATCAATTATTAAGTAACATCCATAATTTTCTCAGATATGCTCCATTTTCCTCTAATGTCCTCCTTGTGTTCCAGGATCTCATCCAGGATACCACATCTCCTTAGGCTCTTCTTGGTTGTGACAGTTTCACGACTTTGCTTGTTTTTATGATGTTGACAATTTTGAGGAGCACTGGCTAGGTATTTTGTGGAATTTGCCTGATGTTTTTCTCATGAATAGACCGAGGGTATAGGTTTGGAGAAGGAAGACCACAGGGGTAAAATGTCAACCTCATCAAATCCTTTCAGTACAGTTACTACCAATACTATAAATATGACATCACTGTTGATGCTAGCTTTGGTCACCCGGCTTGAGACAGCATTTGTCAGGATTCTCCACTATAAAATCATACTTTCTGTTTTATAAAAAATCTCTTTCCATAATTTACTCTTTGGAAGAAACTCAGTAGGTGCTGCCCACACTTATGAAGTAGAGATTTATGCTTGTTATCTTTAAAGGTGGGTTATCTACATAAGTTATTTGGAATTATTCTGCATGAGATACTTGTCTATTCTCTACCATGTATTCATTTATTCAATAATTTACTTATATTAGTATGGGCTTATGAATATTTATTTTAGATGCTACTTCATTTATTTTCTTGTTCAAATTGTTCCCTCCAGCTTTGGCTATTGGGAGCTATTTCTGTTGAGTACTATATCCCTTTGACATATCTTCATCATTGTGAGTGTTAGTTTGTTGGAGTGTTTTCTTACTTCCAGCACTACTTTCTTTTTTTTTTTTCACTTTAATTTTTTAGTTTTCAGTTACAGTGGACATACAATATTATATTAGTTTCAAGTATATAACCCAGTGGTTAGACATTATATAACTCACTAAGTCATCACACCAATAAATCAAGTACCCTTCTGACACCATATGTAGTTATTACAATATTATTGACTATATTCCCTATGCTATACTTTACATCCCCATGACATTTCTGTAACTATCAATTTGTACTTCTTAATCACGTCACCCTTTCCCCCCTGCACCCAACACACATCCCATCTGGCCACCATTAAAATGTTCTCTATGTCTGTGAGTCTGTTTCTGTTCTGCTTGATCATTTTGTCTAGTGTAAGTATTGCTAACCCAGCTTTTTCTGCTTGTTTCCATTTTCATGAAATATCTTTTTCCATCCCTTAACTTTCAGTCTGTGTGTGGTTTTTTTTATCTGAAATAAGTCTCTTGTAGACAGCATATGTAAGGGTCTTGTTTTGCTATTCATTTGGCCACCATATGTCTTTTGATTGGAGCATTACATCATTTGCATTTAAAGTAATTGTTGATAGATATGTGTTTCTTGCCATTATATTTTCATATTTTGAATATCCTCCTCCTCATTCTTTTTCTTCTTCTTTAAGAAGACCCTTGAACATTTCTCGTAATACTGGTTTTGTGGTAATGAACTCCTTTAGCTTTTTCTTCTCTTGGAAACTCTTTATTTCTCCTTCAATTCTAAATGCCACATTTTGCCATGTATAATATGCACTTTTTGCCCAAATTTTTTAGAGAAAAATAAGCATGTGCATTATACATGAATATAATGATTACATACCAAAGGTATAATAATGGGTATAATAATTCCAAGTATAATGTGTACAAAAAAATGGGTGTACATTATACATGGCAAAACACAGCTAATAGCTTTGTTAGGTAGAATAATCTTGGTGGGGGAGCTGGGTGAAAAGGTGAAGAAATAAAACAAAAAATATGATAGACACAGATAATAGTACAGTGATTAACACAGGAAAAAGGGAGTGGGGAAGGTAGAAGAGGGTAAAAGGATGATAAATGGAAGGAGACGAGTTTGAATGTTACACACATATTACAATGTACAGATTATGCATTATACAATGGTACACTTGAAACTTATATTATTTTATTAATCAATATTGCTCTAATAATTCAATAAATATTAAAAAGAAATAAATGAGAACAGAAAAGAGAGAGGGAAAGGAAAATATACAACTAAAATCATAAATTAGAGATATAGTCAAGATTTTAAACTCATGTAAGAAATGATGAAAAGCTATAGGCCAAAATATTTTAAAACTCAGATAAATAGATAAATTGCTGGAAAGATATATATTTTTTAATCCTCGCCCAAAGATATGTTTATTGATTTTAGAGAGAGAGGAAGAGAGAAGGGAAGGGAATCAGTGTGAGAGAGAAACATAGATCAGTTGCCTCCCATGTGTATGCCAACTGGGGGTCAAACCAGCAACCCAGGTGTAACCCTGGTTCAGATTTGAACCCACAACTTTTTGGTGCATAAGACAATGCTCCAACTAACTGAGCCACCTCACCAGGGTTAGAAAGATATTTTAATGAAAAAAAAGCACAAGGACTTCTGGTCAAGATGGTGGCCTAGGTAAACACAACTCACCTTCTTGCACAGCCACATCAAAATCACTACCAAAATGTAGAACAACCATCACTCAGAACCATCACAAATTGAGTAGAATGGAAATCTGACAACTATGGAATGAAATAAAATACATCCATCCAGATAGGTAGGAGGGGTGAAAATGTAGAACAGGGTGGTCCCACATCCACGTGTGGTGGATAAAAATTTGGGAGATGTATCTCAGGAGTGAGGAGTCTCAGCCCCACACCAGGACCCCCAGTCCAGGGATCCAGTGCCAGGAAGAGAAGTCTTCATAACTTCTGGCTGCAAAAACCAGTGGGAACTGAGTCAGTAGAAGAAACTTCTGGAGTCCCAAGCAGTTCCCTTTAAAGAATACACACACAGACTTACTCAGATTTACTTTCTCTGAGCTCCAGCACTGGGGTAGCAGCTTGAAAGGCACCAGTGGCATACAGTGAGGAGGAACTGAAGTGTCTGGCATCAAGATGAGAGCTGTGAGGAGACTTATGGCCAAGATGGAGGTGTAGGTAGATATACTTTGCCTCTCACACAACCAAAATAAGGATAATATATTTAAAAACAAAAAAGAACCAGAACTGCCAGAAAACCAAACTGTATGGAAGTCTGACAACCAAGGAGTTAAAGAAGAAACATTCATCCAGACTGGGGAGGAGACAGGCATTCAGGGTGGAGAGGACTGGTGGCAAGGCAGTGGCTGGAGGACCGGGATGAGTGATGCAGTGGCTGGCAGAGTGGGCGGTCCTACATTTGTGTGCAGATAAACTGGGAGAAACAACTGGGGAATGAGACAGACCATGCAACCCAGGGTTCCATTATCAGGAAGTAAAGCCTCAAAACCTCTGACTGAAAAAACCCGTGGGGGCTGAGGTGGCAGGAGAAACTTCCAGCCTCAAAGGAAAGTTTGTTGGAGAGACCCACAGGATCCTAGACCATACACAAAACCACCCACCTGGGAATCAGCATCAGAAGGCCCAATTTTCTTGCAGGTAATAGAGGAAGTGACTGAAAGCTAGCCAAGAGCTGAGCAAGCAGTGTTGTTCCCTCTCAGACCCCTCCCCTACACATAGCACCACAACATAGCAAAGTGGGTTTCCCCCCCGGTGCAACATATCTTAAACATATATGTATATGTGATCTAGCAAACCTTCTTTAGGTTTATAACTAAAAAAATTGAAAGGAGGGTCATCAAGAGATATTGGTACACCTACATTCATAGCAGTGTTATTCACAATAGCTAAAATGTGGAAGTAAAACAAATGTTCCTTGACAGATAAATGGACAAACAAAATATGGTACACATATATAATGGAATATTATTCAATCTTACTATGGAAAAAATTTTTTGAAATATTCTACCACATGGATGAACCTTGAGGACATATTGCTAATTGAAATAAGTCTATCACAGAAAGACAAATACTGTATGATTATACTTATATGAGATACTTAGAATAGCCAAAATTATAGATAGAAAGTAGAATGATGGTTTCCAGGTGCTGAGAAGAAGAAAGAATGGGGAGTGATTGTATAATGGAAATAGAGTTTCATTCTCACAAGATGAAAAGACGTATAAAGATGGAGTATCCATCTCCATTTGAGGGTGAACAACATTATGAATGCATTAATATCACTGAACTGCACACTTACAAATTGTTAATATGGCCCTAATCAGTGTGCTTTAGTTGGTTGGGCATTGTCCCGCAAAATGAAATGTTGCCAGTTCAATTCCAGTCAGGACACATTCTGGGTTGTGGGTTTGCTCCTTGGCTGTGGTGCCTCTGAGAGGCAACAGATGGATGTTTCTCTCCCTCTCTTTCTCCTGCCCTTCCCTTCTCTAAAAACAAATAAATAAAATTTCTTTTAAAAATTGTTAATATGGGTAAATTTTTATGTCGCATATATTTTACCATTATAAAAATGGGAAAAATGCAATGTATGTAAATACATATGTGTGTGGAGAGAGTGAAAGAAGAAAGTGAAAGAAATGAGTGAACAAAAACAGAGCAAAGCATAAAAATTAGTAAATTTGAGTGAAGAGTATACAAAACTTCATAATATTCTTGCTACTCTTTTTTTAGGTTTGAAATTATTTCAAACTAAGGTTTTTTTTTAAAGATACCAATTATCTAAGAGCCATCACATTTTTTAAAGTGTCTCTGCATTAAATGAACATATAACTTGATGACAAGTAATGAGAAAGAACTTTTGAAAGGCGGGAGAAAAGAGGCAGTAATTTAAGGGTTGCAAAGTTTAGAAAATGCTCAAAAGAAACAAAATTTATGAATAGCTACATCACCGAAACAGAATTTATGAAAGGTTATTCTTAAGCAAGAGATTATGTTGGAAATAGGGTACTAGATTAAAATCATGGAGAGCATGTATATTTTTAATAAGTAATTCAGGTTTTTCTGTAAAGGTCGTTTTTATAAGTAATTCAGAAATGGGATAGAAAATATATTAGACCTATTACACAGAGGAAATATTGGCAAAATCTAGTGATAGATAAGTCATGTCAAATAAAGAACTAGGAAGTAAAAGACTTCAGGTTTCAAGAAGAGCTAACTAATAATAATTGCACATCATAATAGAGAAATGCAAACAAATAAGAATTTAGTAATAAATTTCTTAAATAATGAATTTCAGGTGTTAGTAGGAGATCTAATCAGAGACATTTTACTCTTCCTCTTTTCCACAGTCAGTTTTTTCGCTTCACTTTTATCCATTTTCTAAATTCTCTCTTCAGCTGCTTTCTTAAATTTCAATGTATCCCTGCTGCACACCTTTGGCTATTTTGGACATTCTCCCCACCCACTCATCAAGTTCTCCTCTAAATTCTTCCTTCAGATCACTCTCTTAAAATGATTATTTTAGATATTTCATCAATATAAACATTATTACTACAGCTATGGTGAATTGCAACAGCCTGAAATATTGAAAATAATATGTGATTAATTGTAAACAATAGTTAATTATTATTAGCTATACCAATTTCAGACTACTGTGTAAGTTTTATTTTTAATAATTGTTTTCTGTAATTTTCTTTGTTAAAAACAATTATAGTCTGCTCAGGCTGCCACAACAAAGTACCATAGACTGGATGGTTATTTATTTATTTATTTTTTACAGTTCTAGAGGCTTAAAGTCCAAAATCAAAATCCTAGTATTATCAGTTTCTTGTGAGAACTCTTCCTTTCTGATGAGAGAGAAAAATCTCTGGTGTCTCTTCTTATAGGGGCACTAATCCCAACATGAGGGCCCCATTCTCATGATCTCATCTAAACTTTATAACCCCTGTCTTCACTCCATCTCCAAATACCATCACATTGCAGGTTAAGTCTTCAACATATGAATTAGGGGGATGGTTTGCACAATTCAGCCCATAGCAAAGACCTGGCCTGCATATAAGTTTAACTTATGCTAGTCAATAGGATGTCATTTGGATATTACTCTTCATTTTGGTGGTAAAGATGAAGCAAGAGATCATTTAAAAATGTCCATTAGCCCTGGCTGGCGTAGCTCAGTGGATTGAGCGCAGGCTGGGAATCAAAGGGTCCCAGTTCGATTCCCAGTCAGGGCACATGCCTAGGTTGCAGGCCAGGTCCCCGTGAGGGCCATGTGAGAGGCAACCATACATTGCTGTTTCTCTCCCTCTCTGTCTCCTTCCCTTCCCCTCTCTCTAAAAATAAATAAAAATAAAATCTTTAAAAAAAAAAAGTCCATTAATTTGTAGTGTATGTCTCCAGTAGCAACTTTGAATATCATTTTATTGTTTAATATCCCCTTTGAAGAAACATGTTTACAAAGAATAAAAATTTCTGATACTAAAATGTAATAACTTGAACATTTGAAATGCATAAATATTATAGCAAAAGAATGAAAATTTGATGGTAAATTTATCATAGATAATGGTGTATTAAACACTTTCTTCCTTCTAGTTCTCAAATTCTCATGTTAACATGTTAACCATGGCACCATCTTGTGGATATTTTATCAAATAGCTGAGCTGCGAGAACATTTATATGGAAATATAAAAAATGAAGGTATTTGTGGGGAAAAAATGAATGTAATTTTTTAAATGAAGTTTAAGTAAAAAAAAATGTTGGAAGTAGTCTTCCTCAACTTCTTTCCAGGGGTTTCAACTATATAAGTGAATTCTTGAATGAGCTCCAGCATGATTATTTTTTTCTTTTTAAAGTATTTCTGCATTAACTGCTTACATAAAATTTCAAACTGGCCATTTTTTCTGAATATACAAGTAGATCATATTTTAGTATGTATAATGTAGATGTATGCTGACATATCTAAATACAAATGTGTGCATACTACTGTAATTTCATACTGCTTTAACTTCGGGATTTGTTAAAAAGACGGCAATCAATACAAAGTATTGGGAAAAAGGAAAAAATGTTTAAGAAATTTGAGTTTAACCAATCAGTGGTACTATCATTTCTACTTTGCAGATAAGAAAAATTGAGGCCCTGAGTAGTTCTATAGCTTACCAAGTTCACCCCACTTAGTAAGTAGTCCTAAGTTTAACCCGACTGCAAAGCCCAGAATCATATCACGACACAATTCTGCTTCTTAAAATATTCAAACAAGTATCCAGAGATTAAAATAGGATTTAATAATCTATTTACTAGAAAAAGAGAGGGACTTCTGGCCCAGATGGAGGCATAGGTAGATACACTGTGCCTCCTTGCAAACCAAAAGAAGGACAACAACAAATTTAAAAACAAAAAAACCCCAGAACTGACAGAAAATTGAACTGTATGGAAATCTGACAACCAAGAAGTTAAAGAAGCCCTGGCTGCTGTGGCTCAGTGGATTGAGTACCAGTCTGTGAACCAAAGGGTCGCTGGTTCAATTCCCAGTTGGGACACATTCCTGGGCTGTGGGCCAGGTCCCCAGTAGGGGGCGCACAAGAGGTAACCACACAACAGTGTTTCTCTCCTTCTCTTCCTCCCTCCCTTCCCTCTCTAAAATTAAATAAATAAAATATTTAAAAAAAAAGAAATTAAGAAACATTCACCCAGACTGGTAGGAGGGGCACAGATGGGCAGCTGGATGGAGAGGACATGTGGCAAGGCAGTGGCTGGAGCACTGGGGCAGGCAAGACAGTGGCTGGCAGAGGGAGCAGTCCCACATTCATGTGCTGATAAACTGGGAGGAACAACTGGGGAATGAGTTAGACCATGCAACCCAGGGTTCCAGTGTAGGGAAATAAAGCCTCAAAACCCCTAACTAAAAAAGCCTATGGGGTTTGCAGAAGGGGGAGAAACTCCCAGCCTCACAGGAGAGTTCATTGGAGAGACCCACAGTGTCCTAGAATGTACACAAAACCACCCACCGGGGAATCAGCACCAGAAGGGCCCAATTTGCTTGTTGGTAGTGGCAGAAGTGACTGAAAACTGGTAGAGAGCTCAACAAGCAGCGTTGTTCCCTCTCAGACCCCTCCTCCTCATACAGCACCACAACGAAGTGTAGGTTGCCCTGCCCTGGTGAATACCTAAGGCTCCACCTCTTACTAAGTAACAGGTGTGCTGAGACAAAAAAAAAATGGCCCAAATGGAAGAATAGATCAAAGCTCCAGAAAAAATACAACTAAGGGACGAAGAGATAGCCAACCTATCAGATGCACAGTCCAAAACACTGGTAATCAGGATGCTCACAGAAATGGTTGAGTATGGACACAAAATAGAGGAAAAAGTGAGGCTATCAAAAGTGAAATAAAGGAAAACGTATAGGGAACCAACAGTGACAGGAAGGAAAACAGGACTCAAATCAATGGTTTGGACCAGAAGGGAGAAATAAACATTGAACCAGAACAGAATGAAGAAACAAGAATTCAAAAAAAAAAAAAAAATGAGGAAAGGCTTAGGAACCTCCAGGACAACTTTAAACATTCCAACATCTGAATCATAGGGGTACCAGAAGAAGGGGAAGAGCAAGACATTGAAAACTTATTTGAAAAAATAATGAAGGAAAACTTCCCCAATCTGGCAAAAGAAATAGACTTCCAGGAAGGCCAGGAAGCTCAGAGAGTCCCAAAAAAGTTAGACCCAAAGAAGCACACACCAAGGCACATCATAATTACATTACCCAAGATTAAAGATAAGGAGAGAATCTTAAAAGCAGCCAGAGAAAAGGAGAGTTATCTACAAAGGAGTTCCCATAAGACTATCAGGTAATTTCTCAAAAGAAACCTTGCAGGCAAGAAAGAGCTGGAAAGAAGTATTCAAAGTCATGAAAAGCAAGGACCTACATCCAAGATGACTCTATCCAGCAAAGCTATCACTTAGAATGGAAGGGCAGATAAAGTGCTTCCCATACAAGGTAAAGATAAAGAAGTTCATCATCACTAAGCCCTTATTACATGAAATGTTAAAGGGACTTATCTAAGAAAAAGAAGAAGATCAAAACTATGAACAGTAAAATGACAACAAACTCACAACTATCAATAACTGAACCTAAAAAAACAAAAACAAAAACAAACTAAGCAAACAACTAGAACAGGAACAGAATCACAGAAATGGAGATCACATGAAGGGTTATCAGCTAGGAAGGGGAGGGGAGGAATGGGGGGGAAAGGACAGGGAATAAGTAGCATAAATTATAGGTAGAAAATAGATAGAACAAGGTTAAGAATAGTATAGGAAATGTAGAAGCCAAAGAACTTACATGTATGACCCATGGACATGAACTAAGGTGGGAGGTGGGGGGATGTGGGTGGCAGGGGGTGTGCCAGGTGGAGGGGGATAAAAGGGGAGAAATGGGACAACTGTAATAGCATAATCAATAAAATATATTTTAAAAAATAAACCCTAAGGCGTATTCGAAAAAAAGATATAGGGAGTTCCATTTTTAATTTTTTAAGGACATTCTATATTGTATTCTACATTGGCTGCACCATACAGCATTCCCATCAACAGTGCATTAGGGTTCTCTTTTCTTCATGTCCTCACCAACAGTTGTTTATTGATTTATTAATGGTAGTCATTCTGACAGATGTAAGGTGATATTTCATCGAGGTTTTAATTTGCATTTCTCTAATGATTAGTAATGTTGAGCATTGTTTCATATGTCTATTGGCCATCCCTATGTCCTCTTTAGAGAAGTGTCTAGGTCTTTTGCCCATTTCTTAATTGAGTTGTTTGTCTTCCTGGCATTGAGCTGTATTAGTTCTTTGTATATTTTGGAGATTAAACCCTTGTCAGATGTATCCTTGGCGAAAATGTTCTCCTATGTAGTTGGTTCTCTTTTCATTTTGATGATGGTTTCTTTAGCTGTACAGAAGCCTTTTAATTTGATGTAGTCCCATTTGTTTACCTTCTGCTTTCTTTTCAATGCCTTAGGAGACTTTGTATCCTATAACTTAACTTTATTCAATGATTAATTCTAACTCTTTTTGTGGTTTGTTGAAAATTTTACGTATATGAAATCATGTCATCTGCAAACAGAGATAATTTTACTTTTTCCTTTCTTATTTGGATGCTTTTTAATTTCTTCTTCTTGCCTAATTATCTTGGCTTGGACTTCCAGTATTATGTTGACTAGAAGTAAAGAGAGTGAGCATCCTTGCACTATTCCTGATTTTAGAGGAAAGCTTTTAGTTTTTCACTTGTGACTATGAAGCTAGCTGTGAGCTTCTCATACTTGGCCTTTATTGTGTTGAGGTAAATTCCTTCTATACTTAGTTTGTTGAGAGTTTTCTTAATCATAAAAGTGTGTTGAATTTTGTCAAATGCTTTTTCTACATCTATTGAGATGATTGTGTGATTTTAATCCTTCTGTTTGTTAAAGTGGTGTAGCACATTAATTGATTTGCATATGGTGAACCATCTTTACATCCCAATGATAAGTCTTACTTAGCATGTATAATGCTTTTAATGTTCATTTGTATTCAGTTTGCCAGTATTTTATTGAGAATTTTTGCACCTGTGTTTATTTAGGATATTGGTCTATTGTTTTCTTTTCATGTAGTGTCTTTGTCTGTTATCAGAGTAATGCTGACTTCATAAAATAAGATTGGTAGAATTGATTAAAAACATATGACCAAATTATATGCTGTTTACAAGAGAGTCACTTGAAATCAAAACACACAACAATGAAAAAATGTAAAAAATAAAATAAATAAATAAACATAAAACAAAATTGGCATTTCAGAAAAATACACACAAAAAGGTTGAAAGTGAAGTATGGAAAAGATATTACATGCAAATAATAACTAAAAGAGATCAGGAGTGCCTATAACAGTATCAGATGAAATGAACCTTAAATTTAAAAGATTATAAGAAGCAAAAAAGAATATTATATTTATAAAAGTTTCAATACAAAAAGAAAATATAATTATAAACGTTGAGGTACCTAATGACAGGCCATCAAATCCTTACTGTACATAAAAGACACTATTCACAGAATAAAAAGATAACCCATGGAATGGGAGAGATATTTGCAAATCATATATCTGATGGAGTATTAATGTCCAGAATATAAAGAGAACTCCTCAAATTCAACAACAAAAAACCCAACAACTCATTTCAAAAATGGGCAAAGCACCTGAATAGACTTATTTCCAAAGAAGATATATGAATGGCCAATAAGCACGTGAAAAGGTCTCACCATCACCAATCATTAAGGAAATGCAAATCATACTATAGTGAGATACTACCTCACACACATAGAATGGCTAATATAAAAAAAAACAGAAAACAAGTGTTGACAAGGACATAGAGAAACTGGAACACTTGTGGTGGTGGGAGTGTAAAATGGCACAGCCACTGTGGAAAACAGTATCAAGTTTCCTCAAAACATTAAAAATAGAATTTCCATATGGCTCAGCAATTCCAGTTCTGGGTATATACCCAAAAGACTTGAAAGCGGGGTCCCAATGAGGTAAAAGTTTTATGTGTATTTTACCACTGTTTAAAAAAAAAGAACATAAGTCAGATCAAGTTACCCATCAGTTCAATATCCTTCAATAGTTCCCATCCCATTCAGAATAAAAGTCAAAGTCCTTATTATGAGCCTTCATGATTTGAACCCCCTTTCTTTACCACACCAACTTCATCTTACTATTTACTTCTCCCACACTGCTCCTGCTTCACTTGCTTCAAGCCCTCTGCACTTGATATTTCATCTTTTGGAATGCACTACCCACAGATATAGGATTGGCACTTTTTATCTCCCTCAGGTAAAGTCCTCCTTGACCACCCTACCGAAAATTTCAACAATCCCTACCCATTCTCTACTTTACTTTTTAACATTTATAATCTAATGTGCAATATATTTTGCTGATATATATTTATCTTTTTATTGACTACATCTCCAAACAGAAGTAAATTCCATGAAGACAGGGAGTTTTGTCTGAGTGATCCTATGATTCACATAAAATAATCAACAATATTTGTTGGAATATTGAAAGAATATGGTTTAAGTAGTTAATCTAGCCTTGACTGGTGTGGCTCAGTGAGTTGGACAACGTTCTACAAACTGAAAGGTCACCAGTTTGAGTCCTGGTCAAGTTACAGGCCTGGGTTACAGGCCAGGTTCCTGGTTGGGGTGTGTAAGAGGCAACCAATCAATGTTTTTCTCACGTATGGATGTTTCTCTCCCTCTCTTTCTCCCTCTTTCCCTCCCTCTTTAAAGATAAATAAATAAAATCTTAAAAAAATAAACAAGTTAGTCCTGGCTGGTGTGGCTCAGTGGATTAAGTGCTGGCCTGCAAACCAAAGGGTCTCTGGTTCAATTCCCAGTCAGGGCACATGCCTGGGTTGCAGGCCAGGTCCTCAGTAGGGGGCACGTGAAAGGCAACCACGCATTGATGTTTCTTTCTCCTTCCCTTGCCTTATTTCTAAAAATAAATAAATAAAATCTTTTTTAAAAGAGTTCATCTATATTTTATATATATTCAAAAATGATTCTTCTATTTCACCAGGGTGTACAATGTTTTTCTGAACTGTTTACAGTCTCTAAATGCTAGGACTTGCTAATTACAACTTAGAACTCTGCCTGTTTCACTAGATGTTCTCTTCTTTTCCTCTATGCCATAAATGAGACTAAATGAAGTTGGAGACAAAGGCCCAAGAGATATAGAAGTGCTTAGGCTTTAGATTCAGATCAAGCTGGATTTATATCCCAGATATTCCACTTGATAGTGTTGGGTTTTTAACCTCTATGTGCCCCCATTGTTGTAAAGACAGTGTGAAAAAGTGGAAAAAGTATATTAGCTTAGGAATCTGAGAGTATCGGGTTCCAGTGTAGTTACAATTTTGGGCAATTTAACATATCGCTTAGTCTCAACTTCCTCATTTATAAAGTGAGGATATCTCCTTTACTGGGTTCTTGTCAAAATGTACAGTAAAGCACCTGACATAGAGAGTAACCAGTAAATGTTCATTTCTGTTACTAATATAGGATAGTCATTAATTTTCTGCCTAAGGTAACTTTGTTCATTGGTAAGAAGGCACCCATCCTAGAGATTTCTTTTCATGACTCCCACCCTCTTAACAAGTGTAGGACGATTGCGTTTCAATATAACTAATGACCCGTATCGCTAGAGACTAAAACCAGAAGCATATTCCTACTAGCAAGATTTTACCCACCAACATACATTCCTAGGGAATGGAAGGCAATAGAAGGCACTGCCAGCTTACAGCATTCCTTTTGCACCCACTTTCTGTTTTCTATTACAGGTGGAATCTCATTTTAATGAATACCATTTTAAACATCTGTTTCTACATAGTGAGGCTATTTTTGTGTTCTAGCAGATGGGCCACAGGGACTGTGCTTTGTTAACTTGATTAAAACAAATTCTAAAAAAATTAAAACTCTTTCTTTACTAACAAGTACTGTCTATGCAGAAACAAGTAGAGGTAATTATCATTTTTGTAAGTGATATAGCCTGACCTAGGATACTTCCAAGAAAACAGAACAGGGCTGGGTCCGTGGGTTGAAGGCAAAGGGAACTGGAAAGCAAGAGGAAATAAGAGAAAAAAATGCAGCAAAGCCCTCAAGTGAGATCTGTTAGAAAGTACAAACCTTGCCCTGGCCAGTGTGGCTCAGTTGGTTGGAGTGTCATCCCCGTAGCCAAAAGGCTGGGTTCTGTCTCCCACTGGTGTGTACACCATCCAGGCTCAACTGATCCCCAGTCTGAGCATGCACAGGAAGGAAGAAACCAATTGATGCTTCTCTCTTATATCAGTATTTCTCTCTCTCCCTTCCTCTCTCTCTAAAAAGCAATGAAAAAGTATCCTAGAGTGAGGATAAAAAAATAAAAAGAAATAAAAAGAAAAAAATCACAAACCTTAAGCCAGAACTCCACTTATAAACATAACCCCTCTTCTTCCAGGGCATACTTCACATGCTACCTCTTCTACAAAGCCTTTCCAATTCCCTGTAGACATATGAATCAGTTCTCTGATTCCTGTACTCAATACTTGTTCTGAATCTGTGTAGTAGCATTTATTATTGTTCATTACACCTTTACAGACAATTGTTTTGCACTCTGTCCCACTCACCCACCGAGACTGTGAGATCGGATTTTAAGACAAAGATTGATTTGACTTCCTATGACCAATACCTAGTACAGACCCTAATACATAATAGATATTTAATATTATCGTTGAATTTAATATATACGAAGTATCGATATAATTGAGTTGAATATTTTTACCTATCTTGGATGCTCCTTGAGAGCAAACTATATGTTTCATTTCCACGGGATTTGACATACAAATGCACATTGTCACATGTTGCTTGACAAAATTACTTAAATTATTATATCAAAATTGGTAAAAAACCAAAATTGGTAAAAAAACAAAATCAAATTTTGAGTTTTAATTTCTTTCAGAACTTGGATGCTCAACTAAATTTACTACATGTTGCTGAATTAAACACTAATAGTAAGTGACTAAAATACACTGTGTGCTCTGGGGGAGACCCAGCTTATGGCTCTTCACTCTTGCCATGGGGGGGTGGGGACAGTATATAAGGGTACAAGACAAAGGCACAGGCCCCCCAGGACAGGGACTTGGAAGGGCTTGGCACACCATGGGGTTTGGCGGGTTGCTGATCACCTCAAAAGAATCCGAGGCCAGCAGAGGAGCCGTTGGAATTGATTCTAAGGACACCGCTGGAAGCATAGTGGAAAGCTTGGTCCCCTTCCCTCAGATGATGTCAACTCAGGGGCTACTGCCAACTTGAACCACCATTCCTGAAGATCCAGCTTCTGCCCCTCCAGCCACAAGTTTAGGGCCTGCGTGGCTGGCTCCATGCAGCTGCTGGACCCAGGCCTTCTAGCTGCAAGGCTCCAACTTCGGGTCGTGAAAATGCAGAGTGCTGGCCTCACCTCCCAGCTGTCGCAAAACCGGCGGCACTGCACCGGTTGCCCTCGTTGGTCCTCCTGTTCCTCACTTGCCCTTGCCAGATCTTCTGTCTTTCACCCTGCCTGCCGCTCCAGCAAGCTTCAAACCTGAGAAATAAAAGCTCCTCCCACAGCGACCCACCACCCCACAATCCTGTGGCTCCTAATGGAGATTAGTGGCTTCAGTGGAGTCTCTTACTGCAGGTCTGAGTTAGCGACATAACACCCATTTAAGCCCTTGTTTTCTCTTGCTCCTTTTCCTTGGCACCCACTGGGCTTTGGAGTTTTGGAGTCTGATGACTTCTCTTTCTGACCTATAGTTCCTGGAAGAGCGTGTACTTTAGATGACTCCTGTGGCTGGCAGTGAGGAGTCCCTTGACCTTTTGTCAGGGAAAGACCTAGAATTTTTAAAAAGGATGAAGAAAGTGCTGACTCTAAATTGAAAAAGTTGTTCTATTCTGTCTTTCCAGAATTGCGTTTGGAATAATGGGATAACCCTTTTTCCCCCTCCTTACATATGAACACTTTCTGGAAAAAAAACTAATTTCCTACCACGTGCTAATTAAAAGAAAGCTCTAGAGCCTCTCTTTCATGTATGACCTTACTTTTGCAGGGAATGCAATGGTAATGAAGTGTAAACACTTTTGGGTACAAAGTAATATCTATGACTAACGTATTCTAAAATTAAGATTTATTGAAACTTACAAAAGAATAAAGCAAAGAGCATAAAAAAACAACCAATTCTACTTATTATAATCAAATGTTTTCCAAAAGGCAGTTAATTTTTTTCACTGTCAAGAATGCGTATTCAAAATTAGTATTCTATTCTTGAACCTCTATATTTATACTCTTCTCTGAGTTTATACAACATACAAATTTAATTGTGAGCCTATCTAATGTGCCTAATGAATAAGAATATGAAAGTTCAGCTCTGGCCAAATGGCTCAATTGGTTGGAGTATTCTCCCGTACACCAAAGGGTTGTGGGTTCAATCCCCAGTCCCGGGCACATACTTAGGTTGTAGGTTTGATATCCTGTAGGAGAACCTACAGGAAACAAATGATGGTTGTTTCTCTATCTCTAAAAAACAAACAAACAAAAAAAAACAATAAAAAATGTATCTTCAAGTGAGAATTTTTTTTAAAATTCAGAACAAGTTAGGAGGTGGTACAAATATAATAAGAGTTGCGTAATGTAGAGTCAGATGGACCTAAGCTCACTATTTATTAGCTATGTATAATAAAGCATAGCTAATAAAGCAACTAAGGGTCTTAAAAGGGCCTTAAAGCAACTAAGACCCTGAGATAAAGATTGGGGTACAAAGAACTTTATTTCGTTCTGCGTGAGGTTCTTTGTGAAGCACGGTAAGGAAGCGAAACAAGGAAGAGAGGGGAGCCAATAAAAAGTGTTAGTGAGCAAGTTACCACTGAGGGAAAATGGTACTCAATTCTACTGGTGATCCTCTGAGAGACTACACAGAATAGAATTCAGAATTGTCCCACTGCATTATTTAAAGACTGAAATAGTCATCTGTTAATTCCCTTCCCTCAGTGGATGAGGGATACTTGGGAGTGTTTTAACTCTCTGGAACTTCCCTTGGAAGCCTCCCCTAGAGTAGCACGCTCCTGCTGTTAGAGAAAACCTTCAGACAGAAAGACAATGGTTGAGATAGGAAGCCATTGGCCTGGCATTAAGAGGAATTGCCACTGAAGCTGCAGGTAGCCTCCATGGTGGGTCAGGGGGGTATAGGCAGGGCACTAATGATGTCTGAGACATTCATTCAGATTTAGTTTCTTTGTAAAACAAGAGATAGTAATTAGAGATTATAGTCAGAATGATGTTAACTTCTTAGTCCATAAAAATACTAAAACAATTCCTTGAATATGTTAATGTAATAATATTGTATAATAATAGGTACCCCTTTAAAACTTTTTAGCACATGTTAATATTTGGTTGTGGTGCCACTCTATTTGTGGTATACATGCCTGTTTCTTCTAGTCTTAATTGGGTGCTTAGCTGTCACATTACTTGGAGATATTCCTGATTCCTTAACATCCTTGCTTCTTCCCCTAAAACTATTTATGTCTCCACACTAGACCATAGTGAGAACAAAGACAATGTAATGCATCCTTCAGCAAAAATGTATGAAGCACTGTGACAAACTGGGTGGGGAACATAAATATTAAAAAGAAAGCCCTGCTGTCAGGAGTTTACAATTCAGGCTGAGTATAAACCAAAAATCAAACAACATACATTGTGATACTCTGATAAAGGTATACCCAAGGTTTTCTAGAAGCCAATAGAAAGAGTTAACTCACCCTATCTATGAGAGTCAGGGAAAGCTTTCCTAAATTAAGCAAATGAAATCAGATTTTTTAAATACAGTGTTTTAAACAGATCATATGGTTTCTATATTCTAAATTAAGCTAATGTAATCAGATTTTCAAAAAGGCAGCTTCATTTTATGGTTAATATTCTTACTACTTTCTTTAGCAGATTTTTCCAGTGGCATTTTAGACTAATACAAAGAATTTTACAAAAGAATTTTAATCATAATTAATGATTTAATATTGAATAACAAAGTGATTTACTTTTCCTTCTTACCTGAGGACATTTTTTCATTGCTTTTAGCAAGCAAGCAAGGTGGGGAGATAGAGAAAAGTCAGTGGGTTGCCTCTTGTAAGAACCCTGAGTGGGGACAGAATTTGCAACTTAGGTATGTGCCCTGACCGGTCATAGAACCTGCGACCTTCTGGTTTATGGGAAGATGCTGCAACCAACTGGGCCACACTGGCCAGAGCTGAATAACAAAGTGGTTTAAACATTTGCTTTATTATGTTATGGTTGTGTTTATCATGTTTTTCAGTAAAAAAAAAAAGGGGGGATCAATATCAGTGCTGAACTAAACTACTTATATTGGGCAAGAATTGGCAACAAAAAGTTTTACTTGGAAATATTTTAAGAATCATTTTACGAGGTAAAGTAAAAAAATCAGTGAAACCATAAAAACATCTATTTAAAAAAGATAAGAAACTCAGTTCTACTTTTACTGCAAAAAATGATATTGTTAGGAATTATAAGAACTTTGAAACACAGAGGTATCAGATTACATGTTATAAAGGAATTTTAAATTAATTAAGAAAGAAGGCAATTGAAAAAAATACCAATCCAACATGCTTTAGATATTAACAATGTAATCTGACACATAGATGGTGAATGTATTGAGAAAAGCTCATGGGAATAAAAAAGACTTAAGCATCTCAGTATTTTAAGTTCAACCAATTCTCTTTGGGACAATAAAAACAATCATTTCATACCAAAAATGAAATAGATATGTTTTTAGTACATTGCTGACAATTTTTAAAGATAATTCATTAGCATTTTATAACATAGAAACCATATGATCTGTTTAAATCACTGTATTTAAAAATACTTTACGTGTTAAACAGAAAAAAAAGGAAAAGAACCCACAGTTAATTAACTGTAATTGAACAACAATAAAGTAATTAAAAAAAAAAAGAACCCACAGTTATTTATTTTTTACATGTCATAGACTATTACAGTTTTTAAGTAGTTTAATAAGTGATAGGAACACTTGGCAAGTATTCTCAGAAAATTCATTTACCAGAATTTACCCAAAAGGAACAGTAAAAATCCTTCATCCCTCTTAACCACTGTGAAACAAAAAACATCAGCCAAAGCTCAAAAGAGTCCTCAAGTTAGAGAAAAGTGTAGGTTTGATTGTACAAACTGTAAATCAAGAAATCTTTGTAATAAAGTGAATAATAGATTTTGGTAGTTACTCAGTTTATTTTAGAAAGCAAAAGTAGAACAGCAGTTTCAGTAATAGCATTTGCATTGAAATATTTTTAAAAATTAAGAAAATACAAGCTAAAAGGGAAAGTTGTGAGAAAAATATGTATGTGAAAGAATTTTGTGAGTAGATCAGGTTCTTTGTGGAATCAGGATGAATATAGATCAATAAATAAGTATTGGGTATGAAGATCATTAAAAAAGAATTTAAGAAAAGCTAAAATTCCTATGTTCATTTAAATTGGCAAACAGTATGAGATTTAAACATGGTCATATGATGGAATCTTTGGAACACTCTGAAAGAATTTCACTCAGATCTACAAAATAATTAGTTCCTATGACCAAATGGAAGACGTCACAAAAGAATCAAAAGTTGTATATGTTTAAATTGATAAGTGGTGGGAATGAATCACGAAAGAGACAGGTATCTAAAGCAAAAAAATATTTGGGAAAGGAAGAAAAATGCAAATCTAGAAATGTGATTTGTAGTCCACATCACATTTGAGTTATTACATTACATTCAAATAATACAAATATATAAAAAAGAGCGATCATTAGATTTATTGGAAAATTCATGACAGTTTCCTATCAAGTTGACTATATTACTTAAAGATAGAAAAACTGATCTCGTAAATCTATTCTCTCTTAACTACAGAATTGCAGCATCAAGGGAAGAACAGGAATATTTTTCACAAATGTAAAGCATAATATTTTTAACCCTCACCCAAGGATATGCATATTAATTTTAGAGAGAGAGGAAGGGAGAAAGAGAGAGGGAAATAGCAATGTGAGAGAGAAACATTGAACCTGTAACCCAGGCATATGCCCTGACCAGGTATTGAACCAACGACCTTTTGGTTACAGGACTGCGCTCCAACCAACTAAGCCACACTGGCCATGGAGTAAAGCATAATTTTTTTCCAATGATTTAAAACTTGAAGGCCAACAAGTCTTGTGTCAGATAAACAAGATGAGAAAACTAACAGTTGATTTTACATACTCCTAATGAGATGGAATACTTTCAATCAAAATTGAACTTTCATAGGCCTGTTCCTTCGAGTACCTTAAGTGAAAGTAAGAAGTGCTCCACGGGTGAAGTTGCCACACTAACTGTTGCTGAGCTTTAGATCACAGTGTTTTTTTCCTCTGTGTGAATGCACATTGTTAGTATTTTAATGTTCTTTCTTAAAATTCAAAGCTTGAACGAGTAGTCTACAGACGATATATTTGTCCAGTAATTTCACAGGATATACTTAAAGTTTTGCAATTTTCATGATTTAGGCTCATCTTATTGCATTGAAATATATGCCAGGTTGGTAAAGAGAAGTTTATAGAGATGTTATTTCTCTATGTGTAATATAAAAGAACTATTGCCTCAGTCGGTGTGGCTCAGTTGGTTGGGCATTGTTCCGCAAAGCAAAAGGTCACCAGTTAGATTCCTGGTCAGGGTACATGCCTGGGTTACAGGTTTGATCCCCAGTTGGGGAGTAAACTTTAAGCTTTGTCTCCCAATTCTCTTTTGTTTATATGTTGTTGATTCTACTGGATATTTAAAACTCAGATATTTCTCACTTTGAAGATTAATCTCCTATTAATAGCTCTCATCTGGACTGCATAGCATATTCATATTCTTTACTAGCATAAATTTTAGATATTTTTATGCTAAAATAGTATCTGTCTCTACTGACCTTGAGTTACACTGCAAAGCCCTCTTCTGTTAACCTTGCCTTCCAAGGTGCCATACCCAATTGTCTCTTCCTGATTCATGAGTATTTTTGTTTGTTTGTTTTTCCTTGAGTGCAGCAAATTGAGAGTGCAATAAGAGCATTCTGCACCTGGCCTTGAAAGAGTTTACAATCTGGTAGAAGAGTGTATCTTCCAGCAGTGGGAGCCCCTACACATCCTTAAAGAAAAGGAGATTAAGAATAGGCATTCTGATTGGAAGTGAAACATAGGGGACTTGTCTTGAAGTTGAGCCCACAGAGCAAAACCACAATTTTTAGAATGTATATTTAAATGTGATGGTTTGGGTAGAGGCCAGCTGAAATTAAGAGAGGACTAAAGTGACCAAACTTCCTCTGAGGCTGCCAGTGCCTTTCAGATTCCAGGTCTGACTTTCTGTGACTTTGTGAGACAGATACATGTAAGAGGTAGGATGGTGTTACAGATAAACTACAAACAACAAAGGTAGGAGAGGGGAAGCAGACTGAATTCTAACTGGTGAAATCTGTGATAGTTTCATAAAGAAAGCAGTATTTTTTTTTAACTAAAACTTTAAAAATAGGCAATCTTTCCAACAGGCAAAACAGTGAATGAAAAGCATTCCGTAAGAGTGGAACTAGGTAAATGACAACCAAAGATGGAGCACTTGAGGCATATTCAGGAAGTAGTGAGTGTTATGGTGTGAAAGCATTTATATGAGGTATATCTCAAGCAGTTGCATAGGAAGATAGTTGAGGTAAAATCTAATTTGGTGATTAAGGTAGCAATGCTGCTGAGTATTGAAGCATAGACTTGAATCCAAAATCTGTGTCCTCTAAGGAGATATTGAAACTATTAAAGCAGGATTTTTTTCTTGTTGACATCATGTTTCTCAGTCTGCTTCTGTGATCTCTTTCTACTGTGAACTTAACAATTGTGCTTTTTTTTCCCTCCATGTATAAAAATACTTCGCATCTTAGATATCTTCATTATTCTCTTTGTGAACCCTAAGAAGTACTTACTAAGAAGGGATCCTGGAAGCTAACTGGGCTCAAATTTTTTTAAAAAACACACACACACAACAAAAAACAAACAAGCAAAAAACCTCAGCAGAACCTAGCAGTCATTTCTACACAGGGGCCTCTCATACAAACTGCACTTGAGGCAGAAGCCTGGATTAAGCTGTCCACCTCCTGTCTGAACTGCCTGCCTGCACTGTGTTCCTGCCATCTGAGCCAGCCCTTATAAAGGAGTTCCTGGAATCTATTTCAACCAATAGGCCTGAGGCTTTCCCCATCCAATCAGAGCTGTACAGCTTGGACCAACAAAAGAAGCTCTATTCTCATCAATCAGGACAGACCCTTTTGGACCAATCAAACTGCAAAGATTTAGAGTCCTCATTTGCATGAGGACAGACCAATCATGGACCAGGGTGGGGACTTCTGTCTAAACAAGCCAGCTCCAGTCTGGTTCTGGAACACACTTTGCTCTTCCACTGAACACTGCATTTCTCTGGCTGAGCTGAAACACTGAAGAGGTCTTGCCAGCACAGAGCAGAGCAAAACCAACCTGCATGGAGCACAACAAAGCAGACAGGTGAGGAGCAGTAGGCTGTCTAGCTGGAGAAGGGGCAGGGCTGCCTCACGGCTCACAGCCATGCTGTATCACAATCAAGCTGCTTTGTACTGAACAAAGTTTCCTTCTTCACCGCACCCCAAATCAGGGACTCCTGTTGGCATTGAATTGGTGCCAATGACCATCAGTTCACACCTCGAAGGAAGGACAGACTGTCCTCCACCTCAGCCCTTTACTCTCTGAAGTTTGAAAAGGTGAGGTGACTCGATGGGTAGTCATATACCCTCAAAGTAAATGTAAGTTCTGAAGAAGAAAAAAATTTTTTAATATTTTATTTATTTATTTTTAGAAGGGAGGGAGAAAGAGAGAGGGAGAAACATCAATGTGTGGTTGCCTACCATGCGCCCCCACTGGGGCCCTGGCCCACAACCCAGGCATGTGCCCTGACTGGGAATCAAACCAGCGACTCTTTGGTTCACAGGCTGGTGCTCAATCCACTGAGCCACACCAGCCAGGGTTGAAGAAAAATTTTGTTAATTTTTTTGTTTCATATGAAATGGTGTAGTAGTTTTTGATTGCTACAAACTTAGCACCTTAAAGCAACACAAATTTGTTTTCACAGTTATGGCAGGTGACAAAAACTAGCAATCAGAATGTAATGACTAAGGCTGGGGACTTTATAGCTCAAAATAGATGGAAAAAAATTATCTACAACTAAAAATGGTGAAGGAACGGAAAAAGAAATAAGTATGTGCAGCAAACAGAAACTTTTTCTTAGTTTGCCTAAAAATATTTTACAATAAAACTTAGCCTAATTGTAGACACTTCTCTTAGGGGGAAATAAACTCCAATTTACTGTCAGTCTTGGATTTATTTTATTTTTGCAGGATTTATAATTATTTCTTTTTTCTCAGTTTTTTCTTTTAAATATTTTATTGTTTATGCTGTTATAGTTGTCTTTTTCTCCCCTTCACCCAACCTGCCCCCCAATTCCACAGTCAATTCCTGCACCATTGTCCATGTCCATGAGTCATGCATATATGTTCTTTGACTGATCCACTTTCTTTCAATCAGTCTCCCCCTTCCCCTCCCCTTTTATTTGAATTTATTTTATATCTAACATAAGGTAAAATGGCATTGGAATATTGCTGATATAAACATTAAAAAGATAATGGCTAAAACCTCTTCCCTTTCAAGTTGTAATGATTTTAGAGCTCATCTTCAGGGATAAGATAGGGAACATCGACAAAGGCAAAGTGGAATCCATTAGGTGAGTATGTCACCAACTCTAGTGTTTCTCAGGCTCTTTTGCTATGCTACTGCTAGATTTACATCTAGTACAAATAATTGTATACTTGTGAAACAGTATATTTTAAAAGTAACCCAAACACTAGCCCAGCTACTTCACTATTATACTCCTGGGGGAATCACAGGATGACCAGAAAAATAAAAATCAAGCATTATAACTATGCTGGCAGTTCCATTTATTAAATTATTTAACATTTTTCTGGCTTGACAAATGTAATAAGTCAGGTATTCTTGCATATAGGTCAATTTTTGCATAATCTCCTTATAGTCATCACTCAACACCAAAAGTTTTTGCTGCAGTGCAAGGGATGATAGCAAGCAAGGAAAGTGTTTTTTCATTTGTGCATACTTTTATGTTAGATTTAAGTCCTTCTGCCTGTTGTGTTGCTTATCCAGCCTGGTTACTCCTTTGTAATAATCTCTTCAAAGATAGTTTAGCCCTAGACAGTGCGGCTCCGTTGGTTGGAGTGTCGTCCCCTACACTGAAAGTTCACAGGTTTGTTTCCTGTCAGGGCACATGCCCAGGTTGCAGGTTCAATCTCTGAACGGGGCACCTACAAGAAGGCAACCAAACGATGTTTTCCTCTCTCCCCCTTCCTCTCTCTCCCTAAAAACAATGAAAAAAAATATCCTCAGGTGAAGATTAAGAAAAAAATCTTTAAGATAGTTTAAATTATTTTAAAGATTTTTCTTTCTTAATACTGTCATTTAAAAAAATCAACCTTAAGAATAGAATTTTGTTGATAAAATGTTCAGGTGCAGCATATTGGCTGAATGAATGCCTCACTGGAACTGTGCTGTGATAAAACTTTATTTGGGTAACATAACATACCAGTTACTTTTGCTGATTTGTGGCAGCTCCAAATTCACAGAAAATAGTTGTCTGTGAGAGAACTATAGACCCTTTCGATAACTATTATTGATGCCATGAAAGAGGCCAGATGTAGATCAAAAGAGAGAAACCAGAAAGAGTTTTACAGTTTGTTATACTCAGAGCTCCCTGGAGCATGCCACACAGGCCAACTCAGGTCAAGCACCAGGGTTGGTCAAGAGGCAGGAGAGAGGAGAACAATGGGCAAGTGCCTCTATTTTTTTTTTGCGGGAAGGGACAGGATGGGGTACCATAAACAGGCTTAAGTTTAGCTAGTTTGAATAATTTCAGCAGGCTTTGTAATGTAAAGACTGTTCTTGGCTCTCTGGTACATAGCCCTGGGGAGTTAGGGTGAGTGTACAGTGGCCTGGAGTGTGAGAGCCCTATAAGGGAGGTGGATGGGGGTATGAGCTTAACTGGCTACTCAGGAAAGGGAACTGACTGGCCTCCAGCCAGGGCCTCAAAACTGGGTCAAGACAGCATTTATAAAAACTATATCACAACACTAAATATAAGGAAAACTTTCACATATGTAGTTTCATGGATGGAATTATGTAAAACGCATTTACCGTGTACAGACACACCTGTAAGACTGCTTGTAATAAGGTGTGCTAACTACACAGTATTGATCCGATTCTCTAAGGCAGGAAGTTTCAGACTGTTGTGGAACAGATTAGTCTGTTTTTCCCTTTCGTTCTTTGGCCAGTTTTTAAGAGGTTAACTTATAGTCATATTTGATCATTTCAGATGTATTATGAGCTTAAACTACCATAATTGCTGTCTTCATTTCAGAGTTCCTTGTCAGGATTAGAAAGGAATGGTAGGAAAATGGTAACAGTACTTAAACAGTAACATTTCATGGTGTTGTGAAAGTGGAGTTCAGTCAATTCAGTAAACAGTTTACCATGGGAACTTCAGGAAAGTAGAAAGTTATATTTTAGGTTGCAATCAAAGCATTAATCTTAGATAAAGTGTTAATTTAGGGTAGGAGAGATTTACAAACTTAAAATTCCCAAGTAGCAGCCGTTCAAGATATCCTAAAGTAGCATAAAAATGCCCTGGTGACTCTCTCCTAGGCTGGCTAAGCCCTTATCTTATGCTTGAAGTTTTGTTCTCTGTGCCCAAACAGCAGTTATAATTGCTGCTCTGGTAGCAACTTGGTAACTCCACAGTCCCCTTCTTGGTTCATAAGCATTATTTCCTCCTCCTTTATACTTAACTTTTGGTTATGAATCCATTAAGTTCTGACTTAAGTCCCACATCCCCCTCAGCTCTTTGGTATAATAAGCATTCTTAATATGACAGCCATGTGTAATTTACTGTCCTGACAAATATTCCCTGTCTCTGAGAGTGGAATCTCAGGGCTTGGGGTTTCCAATTACTCCCATTGTCATGACTTTGTCTTTGTTCCCTTGAAACCCTTTCAATTATTACATATGTCCTCGGGAAGCAGCAACATCTATAATTAGAAGGTAAAGAGATTTCAGAAATAACACTAATCTCCAGCTTTTTCTTGTATGTTCTATTATATGTATCAGTAATACCTATTTATGTGATTGAGTTCTAAAGAATCCTATAATAACTAAGGATTGTTTTTATTTGTTTTATAAATTATAGTATTTTATTTTATCAATTTTGTATCAGACATTAGAAACAAATAATTTGTGTCACCTTGGATAAAAAAATTATACTTAAATAGCTCGTTTTACCTTTTCCAGATGGCTTTTTAATTTTCTCAATGGATAATAAATTGTCCATGGATTAGAAGTCAAAATATACAAATGGATAGCCACAATTAAAGAATTTAAATTGCATGAGAAATTTCTATATTCCTCTTAAAATTCAAATTGAAGACTTTCCAGAACAATGTTTATTAGGAGTAGTGTATTATTTGTACTTTTGTAATTGCACATCTCTCAGATGTTTGTTTAAATCTGATGAGAAGCTCTAACATAATGCTTTGTGAAGTCGATAACTGATGAAAATAATGAAGCACTACATATATTATTGCTGTGCTAAATACTCTAAAATCTGTTTCTCAAAAAGTATAAAAGCTTTTCTTAAAAGCTACTAAATAAATGAATGCCCACCAGAGGATGCTGCCACTGCATGAAGAAAAGCAAATCATGGTCTCAATGATATCACACCTGTCTAATTCAAGTCAGGGAAACTATACTCAAGTACTCATCCAACCAGATGTGGGTGATGCACATGTATTTTTTGACCTATGGCCCATTTACCTTTTGGAAAAAAGGTTGCAGTGAAGAGAATCTAGGAAAATGCAGAGGAAACATAAAGTATAAAACTAGAAAACTACCTTAGTGAAAGTCAACAGACTATTCTGTTTTTTGTATAATGAATTTAACTACATAATTGCCTATGTTATTATGATGCTCTACTAATATAATGTTCAACATCATCTACTTCTACATTCTTAAACAAGACTCCTTTAGCACTGTAAAAAATATGCCCTCAGTGATTGAATCAGTGACAAATATAGGTAATATCCCTTAATTGGACAGTTCATATCTTTTTAGGGATGATAGTATGAAAATACATATTATCTTGAGGTAACCTTTCCAACTTCCACCTGGTTATTAGGTGATTTCCTCAAGGCCTTTATCACTCGTATTTGCTGTTGTGTTTTATTATTTGCTTATCTTAATCTTATTTGCTTATGTGTACCTTATTTACTTATATGTTTATTATTTGTCCCCATTAACTAAAATATGAGTCCTAGGACCCTCTTCTTGTTCATCACAGTATCACTGGCTTCAGGACAGTGTCTGGCACATAGTAGGTGCTCAGTAAATAATTGTGGAATTAAGGAGTCCCACATTGTGTAGGGGTTCTTCAAATAGCAGTATGAACCATTCACAGTTAAATCCCTGCTGTGTGCTATGCTACAAACAAAATTTAAGGATAAATTCAAGAGACAAAAGAGTGGATAAGATATGGCCCTTTTCTTTGAAGTACTAACAAAGTTCCAGCGAATTTTTAATTGTGTACATTTCTTACTTTCAGAAGAATTTAAAGTAGTTTTCAGTAAAAGTCACATAAATAGAACTGATAAAGATACAAAAGATAGAAACTAGAAGGAAAAATGGAAAAGCCATAAATTTAAAATTTGAGTTAACATAATTTCCATAATCAAGCATGAATTTTAGTTTGAACTTAGTAGTATTCAAGGCAAAGAAACACTGGGTCTGTAATTCTTATTATCTGGTAAACATATTGTCAGTTGGTCTGAAAAGAATGTTTCTTGATATTGAATTCTAAAAGAAGTTTGCCACAGACTTCAGGGACTAAGGGACACTTGGAATAGTATGATGAATAATATAGTTAATGTTTAGATGATTATTCCCTATGTAATCATTTCTCAATTACATCCTTGCTATGAAGACATAATATTACGGTTGGGCCTGAGGGCTTGGCGGCCCTGGGGTGGGCTCTCCCAGATACCTGGCTCACTCCAGTACCTGGTTCACTCCAGGACCAGCCTTCAGGAAAGCGAGTGAATACCCCAGTCTCCTAGCAACGAGGGACAGGCTGCGGACTGAGAGCGCGACAGTGCAGGCAAATTACTCAGGCGTTAGCCAGAACCCACGTGCCGGGGCCCTACCAGAGCGGATAACCAGAGCTGGGAAGAATAAACCGGAAATAGTGGATGAGGCGTTGTTTTTTTTGCTTCTGCATAACGAGATGATGTCAGGAGTGTACAAGTCCGTGGAGCAGGGGAAAATGGAAAACAGACCCTATATCACTAAGCTGGAAATCATGGGGTTTCTAGTGGGACAAGGATTGATAGAAAGGTTTACAAAAGACATCTCAGGGTTCAAGGATGAGTTAGATGTCGTGAAGTTCATTTGTAAAGCTTTCTGGACTATAGTATTGAAGAAACAAATTGACAGTCTAAGGACCAAACATCAGGACGTCTATGTACTTCAGGACAACAGATTGTGTCTGCTTGCTCAGATGTCTGCAGGAAAACAGTATTTAGAACATGCATCTAAGTATTTAACATTTACATGTGGCTTAATCAGAGGTGGCTTATCAAACCTGGGGATAAAAAGTATTTTAACGGTTGAAATGGCTTCAATCAATGCCTGCCTATGATGATACAGAAATTGAAGAACATACTGAAACGCAAGTCTTCAACAGTGTAAAGAGTTAAATTATTTACGTATAAAGAATTTCAAGTAGCATTGTTGGACATTTGTGTTGATAGAAGCTATTTGCTAACTTGTATAATGAAAGATGTACTCTTAAGCAGGAGTAAGGTTGTATTTTATCAGTTTAACATAGACCAAGTTAAAGTAGATAAAGAAATATTCTACCATAATATAAACTTTACTGAAAGTATTCAGAATGAAAAAAAATCCTGATTTCAAATAACAAACACCTAAATGTAGGATCCTTATTTTAAACATTTTTATTTGCTTAGAGTGCTGTGTATTGAACCACAGATGGAAAAGCAAAACTCAGGATTTGAGAAAGTAGAATAAAGTATGCACCAGTCAGATTCATTTGTGTAGGAATGAACAAATTTTGTGTGTTTTTTTTAAAGCATGGGGTTTTTTTGTTTGTTTGTTCTGTTTTGTTTTTAGATTTTATTTATTTTTAGAGAGAGAGGAAGGGAGGGAGAGAGGGAGAGAAAGCAATATATGGTTGCCTCTCACATGGCCCTCACTGGGGACCTGACCCACAACCCAGGCATATGCCCTGACTGGGAATCGAACCGGCGACCCTTTGTTTCCCAGCCTGCTCTCAATCCACTGAGCTACGCCAGCCAGGGCCAAATTTTGTTTTTGTCTCATGAATTTTAGTTATTTTAAAAAAGCAAACAGCAAAACAGACATACTATTAAGATATAACATTAAAGACATTTCTATAGGAATACTAATCTATTATGGTTTAGATACACTTTCTAATAGTGTCACTTTTTGCAAGTAATATTTGATAATATATCCTTGCTATTTCAAGATTCATTTGTCTGCATTGACTCTGTGAAGAGCCAGATAGCAGTTAGTTTAAACTAACTGTTTAGCTTTGACTGCTGTGGCTCAGTGGATTGAATGCCAGCCTGCAAGCCAAAGGGCCACTGGTTTGATTCCCAGTCAGGGCACATGCCTGGTTTTAGACCAGTTTCCCAGTAGCGGGCACAAGAGAAGCAACCACACATTGATGTTTCTCTCCCTCTCTTCTTTCCCCTCTCTAAAAATAAATAAATAAAATCTTTTTTAAAAAGATAACTGTCTGACAAGGATTCAAAGTCATTTATTATTTATTGAAGATAAAATATATTTTATATAATAGATGTGCAAGTAATAAAATATACTGTTTTGAAAATTAAGGAGATTGACTTTTACTCTCACCAGATTAATAATGTATTTCATACTTTTTCCAGCTTTTTATGTTTTCCATTTATTAGCTAATTTAACCTTTCCAACCCCCCCTGCCCTCCCCCCGCCCCTGCAGAGGTAGATATGGTGGATGGCTGAATGATACAGTAGTTCTAATTTTAATCTTTTGAGGAATTTCCATGCTGTTTTCTAAGGCAGCTACATTATTTTTCATTCCCACCAGCAGTGTATAAGCATTTCAGTTTCTCCACATTCTTGCCAACACTTACTGTCTTTTATTTTCTTTAATGGCCACCCTAACAGGTGTGAGTTGATATCTCATTGTGGTTTTGATTTGTATTTCCCTAATAGTTAGTGATGTGGGAATGTCGAACATCTATTTGTATGCCTGCTGGCCATTTGTATGTCTTCTTTGGAGAAATAAATAGTCAAATCTTTAGCCGATTTTTAAATTGGGTTATAAGGGGTTGTTTTGTTTGTTTGTTTGTTTGTTTTTTGCTATTGGGTTAGGATTTTATGTTTTGGAAATTAACCCCTATTGTTTGCAAATACTTTTTCCATTATGTATATTGCCTTTTTATAGTCTGTTGATTGTTTCCTTTGCTATGTAGAAACTTTTTAGTCTGATATAGTCTCACTTGTCTATTTTTGCTTTTGGTGTCACATTCATGAAATTATTGCCAAGACTAATGTCATAAAACTTTTTTTCTGTTTTCTTCTAGGAGTTGTGCAGTTTCAGAAGACAATTGTTTTTTGTCTATTGAGCCTGTACCCTGTGATCTTATTAAACTCACTTAATTGTTCTAATTTTTTAAAATTCCACAGGTTTTTCTACACAGATGATCATGTTCTCTGTATGTCTTAGTCCACCTGAGCTGCTATAATAAAATACACAAACTGGGTGTCTTGTAAACAACAGAAATTTATTTCTCTCCATTATGGTGGCTGGGAGTCTGAGATTAGGGTACATGCATGGTGTAGTTCTATGTCTGGAAAGATCCCTCTCCTTGCTTATTGCTGTGTCACCTTGTGGAAGGGGCTAGTGAGCTCCGTGGGATCTTTTTCATAACAGCACTAATCCCATTCGTGAGAGCTCCACTCTCATGACCTAAGTACCTCCAGAAGGCCCCACCTTCTAACTCTCATTGAAGACCACAATCATATTGGGCATTAGGATTTCAACATATAAATTGGGTGTGGGGGGCACAAAAACATCCAGACTATTACACTGAGAATGTAAACATTTATTTCATCTTTTTTATCAAGATGCCTTTTATTTCTTTTCCATGCCTGATTGCACTGTCTAGAACCTTCAGTGCAGTTTTGAATAGAAGTTGTGAAAGTGGACACCCCTGCATTACTCCTGATTTTAGGAAGAAAACATTCAATCTTTAACCATGATGTCTGACTTTTTGTAAATGGCTTTTATCAGATAACCCTTCTATCCTAGTTTGCTGAGTTGTTTTTTATAAATCAGGAATAGATGTTGGGTCTTATCAAATTTTTCATAGATCCATATTGATCACGTGTATTTTCTTTCCAAACTCGTTAATATGGTGTATTTCTTTGATTGGTTTTAAAATGCTAAACCAACCCCATATTCTTGTGATAACCTCAGTTGGTCATGATGTATTATCCTTTTACTATAATGTATTCATTTGCTAATATGTTTAGAATTTTTACATCTATGTTCATTTTGCCTCTATGTTATGCATTATGAATATAGATGAAGTTTGCTTATATGTACAATTTATAATTTCCTCTCTTTTTCTCTCTTGCTCTTGCTTTCACTCTTGTTCTTGCCTGGTTTTGGTATTGAGATAATGCTAGCCTCATAGAATGAACTGAAGTGTTCTCTTTTATTAAAATTTTTGGAAACATTTGTGTAGAATTAGTATTGTTTTAATATTAATTCTTATTTAATACTAATCCTTAAATATTTGTAGACTTTAACCAATGAAACCACATGGACATGGAGTTTTTTGTAGGAAGAATTTTAACTACAATTGCCATTTCTTTAACTGATGTGTGTCTATTTGTATTCTCTATTTCTTGAATAAGCTTTGGAAATGTATGTCTTTTGAGGAGTTTTTCCATTTCATGTAGGTTGTCAAATTTACTAGTATAAAATTGTTCATAATTGCCTTACTGTTCTTTTACAATCTATAGTAATGTCACTTCTCTAATTTCTGATGTTGGTAATTGCTGCACTCCTTTTTTCTTTTTGAAGGAGAATTTCTATTACTGTTATGTACAGAAAACACAACAGTATACACTTACCTCAGGTTAATGGTCAGTTCTTTAGCCTTTGCTTTTTCCAGCTTGGCAATGCGAGCCACCGACTTTGGACCCCGGACATTATCTACCCAGTGGCAACAAATCTCTTCGTATCTGTCATTGTAATTTGCCCAAACAGCTTCCACCAGCTTAGCTAGAGCTTCTTTGTCTTCTGAGTTAACCTGCGCGAAGGTAATGATGGTGTAGGCCCTCCTATGTACTAGACACTGGGGTCTGGACTTCCCCTTAGTAATACAATAGGGAATCCCTACCTTACAGTACAGGGCAGGCAGGAAGACAAACAGCTTTATGGGATCCCCACCATGTGCAATCACTACCAGCTGCAACTTCTTGTTCTCTACCAAGGTTGTGGCATTGTTAACCTCTACAAGAAAGACAAGCGGCCTCTTAGTAGGGACATCCCCTTTGCCAGCAGCTTTTTTCTTAGCCCAAGAAAACAATCTCTGCTACTTCTCTTGCTTCGTCTCCACTCTGTGCTTGTGGGAAAGCTTAGGTAATTGAGTAGCTGTTTGGCACACTAAATGCCTGGGTGAACTGATTAATTGCAGAAGACACTTTCAGACTCTTACAGAGAACATTCCTTTGCCTCTGCAGCTGAATATAGTAGGGCCATTTGACAAAGCAGGTGAAGTCCCCTTTGGGCTAGATGTTCAATCCAATGCCAAAATTTGGGGGCCTTTTCTCAAACAAGGGATTTACCATCTTCTTGGCCTCCTCCTTCACATCAGGGGCCAGTGCCACCTTCCCCTTAGCCTTCTTTCCTTTTGCCATCTTGGGCAACAGAAGAAGGGGCCCTTTTTTCTTTTTATTGATGAGTCTAGCTAGAAGGTTATCAATTTTATAGATCTCAAAGAACCAGCTTTTGGTTTTATTGATTTTCTCTATTTTTCTGTTTTCTGTTTCACTGGTTTTCACTTTAGTTTTTAGGTTTTTTCCTTTTATTTATTTTGGGTTTAATTTGCTCTTATACTAGTTTTTAAGATTCTTCACACATTTTTTCCTAATATTGCAGTATTTTGGTATAGATATTTTCCCCTGAGAACTGCTTTAGTGGCATCCCACAAATTCTGATGTGTCGTGTTTTCATTTTATTTGGGTGGAGTGTCATTTAGATTCATGATGACACATGGCTTATAAAGTTCTCCCAGGATCATCTCCATCTCAGTTAAACCTAAAGAAAAAAAGAATACGGAAAAAGGTGCTTGGGGGCTTTTTATGACATCACTTCCACTCAAATTCCATTGGTTAGAATTCAGTCACATGGCTTCACCTAATGGTATGGGAAGCTGGGATATGTAGTCTAGCTTTTTGCCTGGGAAGAAGAAGAAAATGTATTTGGACAAACAGCCAGCAATCTCTTTCTATTTTCTGGAAGACCTCGTATAAGATAAGAAATACTTGAATCATGGGTATACAGTAGAAATTGTAAAGTTATTGGGGCCTGCCTTTTCCTTTGGGGGAAATTTTGTAACTGCTGATTCAATTTAATGGATACATGTTCATTAGGTTCTAGTACTTCTTGAGTCACTTTTTGTAAGTCATTTTTTAGGTATATATAATTTATTATAAGTTTTAAAACAGCATAAATTTGTTGAAAGTATTTTCTTACTTTAATCTCTGCTATAACACTATGTCCATTTTTAATATTGTTTACTTATGCCTTTTTAATTTGGTTAATCTTAGTAGAGGTCTGTCATCTTATTATTCTTTACCAAAAATCTTAATTTGCATTTCATTAATTTATATTATTTCCTTCCTCTACATTATTTAGGCTTATTTTGACGGTCCTTTTCAACTTGTAATTTAAATGCCAAGCTCATTATTTTTCAGATTTCCTTTCTAATAAATGCATTTAGCACCATATATTTCCCTTGAATTTGGCTCCAGGTTTGTTGATGCAGGTATTTATAGAGAATGCTTTCATTTTTGGTTCTACGTAGAACCAAAGACCCTTTGGTTTGCAGGCCAGTGCTCAATCCATTGAGCCACACCAGCCAGGGCTCATTTTTGTAATACAAACATCTAGCCAGTGCCTATCATTCGTTCATTGACTATTCAATTATTTCTTGAATAACCAGTCATCCTAAATTCTGAGATTGCCATAATGAAAAAAAAGACTTATCTTCTTATAAAGGAAAAGAGACAATAGACAATAAACCAATAAGTATAAAAGGTTATTTATGATAGTAATTAATAAAAACAAAGAAACATGGTGATATGATAGAATGACTGTTGAAAGTGAGGAGTTATTATTTTAGATAGGATACTTCAGGGCAGAATCAAGAAAGTAAAAATACTACTTTTGTATATTAGGAATTACATATGAATCTTCAAAAAATTTTTGGTGATTTTTCCAATATACTCATAGTAGAAAATTTGAATATACAGAAAAGTCTGGTATGGAACATTATAACTATAAGCCCTTATTCCAGGAATAACTAATGTTAATTATCTTCCTTATACAAATGTTTCTCCCTTTTTCTCTTTGAATAAATTGAGATCATATAGTTTTCATATTTTTTAATTATTTGAGAAAATAAGAAAAGTGAAAATAAAAAAGGACAAAAAAATCTATGTGTCTTCTACTAAATAAATATTTTTGGTCATATAAACTTCAAATTTTTAACTTTTTAAAGATATAATATATTGTAATGATAAGTTTATGTTTTGTTTATAATCTCATTCTCCTCATTTTCTCTCCAGACACAACTAATATGAATTTGGTGTATTTTAATACTTTTGCTAGATTAATATTTTAAAAATACTACTATTTTATGTTTTCTTTTTATGTACATAATGGCATTACTAGATAACTGGAATAATTGAACATAAATTTATAGAAATTTATTTTTACACTGAACATTAATTCTGGTTTTTAGTTTTATTCATGCTGGCACAAATGGATCTAGTTTATTTTATTTATAAGTCATTAGTATTAAGCTTGATGAATTTTCACTGAATACATCTAGGCAACCAGTACCTAGTATAAGAAACAGAGCATTAACAGCCTCTCTGAACTCTTCCTGATGTCTGTGTTTGAACTTTATGTTTACCTTCTTTTCCTCAACATTATTTATGAAATTAATTCATATTGTGCATATACTTATTCTTTCTTAGTGTTATATAATATTTTGTTTTCTTAAATCAATTCAAGTTTATATTTTTCCTAAGATTTTTTATTTATTTATTTTTAGAGGGAGGGGAAGGGGAGGAGAAAGAGAAGGAGAGAAACGTCAGTGTGTAATTGCCTCTCATATGCCCCACTGGGGACCTGGCCCTCAACCCAAGCAGGTGCCCCGACTGGGAATCAAACTGGCGACCCTTTGGTTCACAAGCTGGAGCTCGGTCCACTGAGCCACACCAGCCAGGACCAATTCAACTTTTTAAATTTATTCATTCAACTATTAATGGGTGCTTGAGCAGTTTCCAACTTGTGTCTCTAAAATAGTGATGCTATAAACATTCCAGTACATTTTTTTGTTAACATATGTACATACTTCAGTTTGGTATATAGGTAAGAGTCGCTGGTCCTGGGATACACATATGTTCAGCTTTACTGATAGTGCCAAACAGTTTTCCAACATATTGTACAAAATTACATTCCCATCAGCACTGTTTGAGAATTCAGGTTACTCTGCTTCCTTGGCCACACTTGATATTTTCTGTCCTTTTCATTTTTAGGCATCATACAGAGTTGTCATATTATCTCATTGTGGTTTAATTTACACTTGTTTGGTTATTAATGAAGTTTTTATGTATTTATTGGCCATTTAGATATTCTATTTTATAATTTATATATTTGGCATTCATACCTTTTTTCTAAAAAATCTAGATATTCTGTGTCTATTCTTCACTCAATCTACATAAGGGAGGACCTTAGCAATTTTTAAATTACTACTGTTCTGTCACCAGTTGTATGCCTTTAAATAAGTTACTTAACCTAATTTTGCTTGTTTCCTCATCTGTAAAGTGGGAAATAAAAGTACTTAACTCATAGAGTTGTGAGAATTAAATAAATACATATAAAACACTTTGAACAGTGACAGGCATATAGTATTTGCTCTACAAATGTTAGATATTATTGTTGTTTTTGGTGAAAGGATATAAAACATATGTCAAGGGGACAGAATACAGAGAGTGCAGAAATAGATTGACACAAATATAGCTCATTGACTTTTGACAAGGATGCAAAGGCAACTCAATGAAGAAAGGATAGTCTTTTCAACAAATAGTGTTGGACTACTGGATATACATATGAAAAACAAGAACTTGATTCATACCTTTCACCTTATGCAAAAATTAATATAAACTGAATAATAAATTAAATGTAAACATAAAACTATAAATACTTTAAAAGAAAACATAGGAGAAAATCTTCATGACCTGGGTTAGGCAAAGAATTCTCAGATAAGGACTCATAGAAAAATCCATAGGAAAAAATTTGATAAATTGGACATCAACAAAATAAAAAAGTTTTTCTCTGTGAAAGACACTTAAGAGAATTGGAAAGACAGCCACATATTGGGAGAAAATATTTCCAAGTCACATATCTGATCAAGTACTTGTATCCAGAATGTATGAAGATTTCTGAAAAATTAGCAAAGATTTAAACACATACTTCACCGAAGAAGATATATGGATGGCAAATAAGCACATGGTAAGATGCTCAACATCATTATTCACTAAGGAAATGAAAATAAAACCACAGTGAAAAGCCACTACACAGGTATTAGAATGGCTAAAATAAAACTGACAATATGAAGTGGTGGCAATGATACAGAGCAAGTGGAACTATTGTATATTGCTGGTGGGAAAGCAAGATGGTGCAGTCACTCTGGAAAGCAGTTTGGTAGTTTCTCATACATTTAAATATATACTGTATCTTTTGGACTATAAGGCCCACTTTCACCCCCAAATTTGGGAGGAAAATGGGGGTGTGTCTTATAGTCTGAATGTAGCTTACCTGGCTCACATTGGTGAAATATGTTGGGTTTTTTTTTTGTTATTTATGTTATTAAGTACTTTACCACATTTTTTGCTTCAATTTTTTTTTTCTATTTTCCTCCTCTAAAACCTAGGTGTATCTTATGGTCTGGTGTGTCTTATAGTCCAAAAAATATGGTTAATATGGTTACTTCCTACCTGACACTCCTGAAATAAGAACTTATATTTAAACAAACATCTGTATGCAAGTGTATAGTAGCTTTTTCCCTAACAACTCCAAGCTGGAAACAACCAAATGTCTCTCAGCTGTGGAATAAACAAACTGTGGTACATCTATAAAATGCAATGCTACTCAACAATAAAGAGATATGAACTATTGATACATGCAATAACGTGGATGAATCTCAACTGCATTACGCAAAGTGGAAAAAAGCTAGACTCAAAAAGCCATATGTTGTGTAATACCATATAAAGAAATCAGGAAAGGCAAAAGTATGAGTTTGGAGAATATGAATGGAAAATAATTAGTGGTTACCAGCAGTTAGTATTTGACTGCTTATGGGCAGTACGAGGAAATTTGGGGCAGCGGCAGGGGGGCGATGGAAGTGTTCTGTAAGTTGATTGTGATAATGATTAAATACTCTGTGTTTGCCTAAACATATAAAAATGCAAACGCATGCACAAAGTGAATTTTACTATGTGTAAATTAAATATTTTACTATGAAGTAAAAACCTTAGGTTGTATCTCTTTAAACGTTGCTTCTTGGCTACTTCTCTATTCTCTCTTCTGGAACCCTCATTTGCTTCATGTTACATACTCAATATTTTTCAAATATTATAATTTATTTATAATATTTTTATTTCTTTATGTAATTGGGCAAATTTATCAGTATTATCATTTATTTCATTAATTGTGTTCAAGGAAGAGTTTACTCCATTTTAACGTTTTTGAAGTATTTATTTCCAAGATTCTTCCTTCATTTTTGGTCTTTTGTTGGTGCCTCAGTATTCCCTTCTCTAAGAGATTTTAGTAATACCGTCATTCACTGTGCCAGAGAGTGGTTTGGTCTAGGTCTTATCTCAATGATTTTCTTTGCTTCTTCTAGCTAATTCCTGCTTCCAGATCTTTTAGTATGCCTGTGGTTTTAGTCCCTACTTATTTCTCTGTTGTTTTTCTTCTTTTGTCCATAGAGATCTTTATCTGATATCTGAGTACAACTATGTCTTTAAATTTTTTAATTTTTTAAAAGATTTTATTTATTTATTTTTAGACAGAAGGGAAGGGAGGGAGAAAGAGAGGGAGAGAAACATCAATGTGTGGTTGCCTCTCACGTGCCACCCACTAGGGACCAGGCCTGAAACCCAGGCATGTACCCTGATGGAATCGAACCAGCAACCGTTTGGTTTGCAGGCTGGTGCTCAATCCACTGAACCACATCATCCAGGGGCTCTTTAAAATTTTTTAAATGTGGGTTTAACTATCTTACTGTTATCATTTCATACTATCTGACATCTTATACCACTACATCAGTGATTCTCAACTAGGGCAATTTTACCCACTTTCCAGAATACATGTTAATACCCAGAGACACTTCTTGTACAATGCACAGGACAGCCCCTACAACAAATTATCTGGTTCAAAGCTAAAAATGGAACTGCCTTTTGAACAGCAATTCCACTGCTGGAATTATACCCTAAGAACTCTGAATCACCAATACAAAAGAACCTATGCACCCCAATGTTCATAGCAGCACAATTTACAATAGCCAAGTGCTAGAAGCAACCTAAGTGCCCATCAGTAAATGAGTGGATCAAAAAACTGTGGTACATTTATACAATGGAATACTATGCAGCATAAAAATGGAGCTCCTCCCCTTTGTGACAGCATGGACGGAACTAGAGAACATTATGCTAAGTGAAATAAGCCAGGTGGTAAAAGAAAAATACCTTATAATCTCACCTATAAGTGGAACCTAATCAACAAAACAAACAAGCAAGCAAAGTAAAACCAGAGATATTGAAATAAAGAACAAACTGAGAGTAACCAGAGAGGAGGTGGGGAGGGGGATAACGGGGGAAAGAAGGGGAAGGGTTATCGAGGAACATGTGTAAAGGACCCCTTGGACAAAGCCAAAGCGGGGTAAGATTAAAGGTGTGGGTGGATGGGACAAGAGTGGTGGGGAGAAAATGGAGACAACTGTACTTGAACAACAATAAAAATAAAGATCAGTAGTGTTGAGGTTAAGAAACCCTGCACTAAATTAAAGAATACTATACATTTCTCTTATAATAGCATCCTAACTCATTTAATTGACTTCATAATGTGGGGCATTTAGAGGTTTTTTGTATTATAAACATCACTTTGATAAACAGCCTTATATAACCTTCTTGATACCATTAATTCCCAAATGTAGAAGACATTTCTGAACCAAAAGAAAACTCAGATTTGAGAGGCTAGAAATTAAGGAAAAAACTAAGATTCTTGGAAGCTGGAAATTGCTTAGGAAACAAAGTATGGGAACAGTCTTTATCATGGCATATGCCTAGCAGAACTTACAATCTGTTTATACATAAAGATCTTCTGTTTTATACTTTTAACCACCCCCCCTTTCTTCCCCCAAATAATACACTCTTAGGTTGTTTTAAGGCCCTTCAAGCTCTACATAGCCTTCTTTGAAAGCTTTCTACAGCTTGCTATTTGCTTAAGGAGCAGATTTCAGAATTTTAATGCATACTTGACCACTCTGACTACAATTGCCTTTTTTATTCCTTTTTCTTTTCATACATACCAGTATGAAGTTTACTGGTGCTAAGATAATAGAATAAACAGAGAACTGGCTTTAATTTGCTACCTAACCTTAGTTTAGTTACTTCTCTTACCTGGGCCTCAATTTTAACACCTGTAAAAGGAAGGAGTTATACCTATAATTCCTGTGGGCTTTTTCAGTTATAGACCTGTGATATGCTACTATTTTATATTGCCTTAATTTAGGTTTGGCTATGATCTTTTACTATTCTTGAGATAAAACATAGGTAAAAGATCTTAAAATTCCTAAGATCTTTAAAAATCCCTTATACTTGTTCTTCATTCCCCTCATCTACCTTTTTGTAGCGATTGATAATCAAAATCATAAAATGAAGTGTCTTACATTGGAGGGCCGCAAAGTGTGATACTAGAAAAATAAATTCACAGCAGGACAGGGGAGGGAGAAAACTAGATAAGAAAAACAGGAGATGACAGCTGTACAAAAAGAAACAAAACCTTGGTTTCAAATCCTGGCAGGGTGACAGAAATGCACCCAGGGCCCTAATCAGCAGGAGGTCCTGTGTCATTCTCAAACTCAGGGTCTTGAAGTTTATTAGAACTGCACCGCAGCAGAATTCAGGTCTCCTGACTTCCTGGTTAATATTTTAACACCACGCTATGTAGTATCATTTGAAATATTATATAATTTAATTTTACCTAGAGATTGAGGATACATGCATGAAATATTCTTTTATAATTTATTTGTATAGGTTCTCATTATCACTTAACCTATTTTCTGGCTGCTGGGGCTATTACTTTCGGAATTGGTTTCTTTGCTTTGGCATCAGCTTTATGGTTCCTGATTTGCAAACGAAGGTAAGATTTATCAGAGTATTTTACTTTTCCTCTTTTAAAAATCTAATAAAAGACATTTTCAAATGGTAGTAAATTTAAATAACTAAAATAGTATTGAATCTGTAATTTAAAGTTTGGTTATAGACCCTTTGATTGGGAGGGAAAGTTTTCCATGTTTAAAGTAGACTGAACAGGGAAGTCCTAGTAGTATAATTGTCCAGATGATATAATAGCAATCATCACATGTTAAAATTTTTTAAAATGATGATATCTATTGTATTCTCTAGAAGACATATTTTGAATTATAATCTAAAGTTAGACATTTTTAAAAATTTTCACTACTAATAGAGGTTAAAAACATAACTGACAGGAAGATTCCCATTCTTGAGAAGATATTTAAGAAAACAGCTGTAGTCTTTGGCCAGACAGGAAAAAAAAAAAAAAAAAGATCCTTGACACCTCAGTTCCTTTCAACCTTAAAATTTGGTGTTTTTTAATTGAATTTATTGGGATGACATTGGTTAATAAAATTATGCTGGTTTCAGGTGTCCATCTGTATAATACATCATGTGTATATTGTATTGTGTGTTCACCATTCCAAGACAAGTCCCCTTCCATAACTATTTGTCTCCAATTTACACTGTTTTTCCTCCCCTCACTTCCCTTTCCCTCTGGTAGTCACCATACTGTTGAGTGGGTCTATACATTGCTTTTTTAGTGGGGCTTCATCCCTTCAACTTCTTCACCCAGCCCCCCTACTTCCATCCCCTTTCACATCTGTCAGTCTCTTCTCTGTGTCTAGAAGTCTGTTTCTATTATGTTAGTTTATTTTGTTCATTAGATTCTACATGTAAGTGAGATCATATAGTACTTGTCTTTCTCAGACTGGCTTATTCACTTAACATAACAGTCTTTAGGTCCATCCATGCAGTCACAAAGGGTAAGATCTCCTTTTTATGGCTGAATAGTATTCCACTATGTAAAGGTACTACAGCTTTTTTATCTACTCATCTACCGATGGACACTTGGGCTGCTTCCAAATCTTGGCTATTGTAAATAATGCTGCAATGAACATAAGGCTGCATATATTCTTTCAAATTAGTGTTTTGGGTTTCTTTGGGTATACTCCCAGAAGTAGAATCATTGGGTCATAGGCATTTCCATTTTTATCTTTTGAGGAAATGCCATGCTGCTTTCCAGAGTTGCTGCACCAGTCTGCATTCCCACCAACAGTGCACAAAAGGTTCTCTTTTTTCTGCATCCTCACGAACACTCGCTGTTTGTTTATTTATTGATGATAGCCATTTAGATAAGTATGAGGTCATATCTCATTGTGGTTTTAATTAGCATTTCTCTGATGATTAGTGATGTTGAGCATCTTTTCATATGTCTATTGGCCATCTATATGACCTCTTTGGAGAAGTGTCTATTCAGGTCCTTTTCCCACTTCTAATTGGATTATTTGTTTGTTTTTTTATTTTGAGTTGTATGAATTCTCTATAAGTTTTAGATAGTAATACCTTATCAGATGTATCATTGGCAAATATGTTCTCCCATTCAGTGGGCCATCTTCTCATTTTGTTGATGGTTTCCTATGCTGTACAAAACCTTTTTAGTTTGATGTAGTCCCATTGTTTATTTTTTTTCTTTTGTTTCCCTTGCCTGAGGAGATATACCAGAAAAAATATTGTTATAAGAAATGTTGGAGATTTTACGGCCTATGTTTTGTTCCAGAATTTTTATGGTCTCAAGTCTAACATTTAGACTTTAATCCATTTGAGTTTATCCTTGTGTATGGTATGAGAAAGGGGTCTCGTTTCATTTTTCTTTTTTGGCACATTTCTGTCCCAACACAAATTTCCCAGAACAATTTATTGACTGAACTGTCTTTACCCCATTGTATGTCCTTGACTCCTCTGTCAAATATCAATTGACCACATAGGCAGGGGTTTATTTCTGGGCTCTCTATTTTGTTCCCTTGATCAAAGTCTTCTGTTTTTATGCCAGTACCATGCTGTTTTGATTACTATGGCCTTGTAGTATATGAGGGGGGACCAAAAAAACCCTGGCATTTATTTATAAAAAACTGTGTATTTATTCTTACACATTTAAACTTCAGTCACTTTCAAAGTACCCTCCATTTAATGCAATACACATTCAAAATGTTTTTTCCAATGCTCAAAACAGTTTTTGAGCTCATCAATTTTGTTGCCATGTAGAGCTTCTGACATTTTTTGTTTGTTTCACCTTTTCTACATTGGCAAAATGTTTAACTTCGAGGACTTTTTTCACCTGGGGAAACAAAACAAAAGTCACTCAAGGGGAGATCAGGTAAATAGAGAGGGTGGGGCACGAAGGTCAGGCCGCATTTGGTCAAAAACTGCTGAACACAGTGCAGTGTGGTCAGACGTGTTCATAAATTACCCATTATGAAATGGGCAAGTGGGATGCAAGAGTCTTCAGAAAAAAATCGCTGAAGCTGAACACAGCCTATCACAACAATGCTGGCTGGTACACTGATATAGGTGAGTTTCTAGAACATTCACTTAGTGGGGGAAGCCTGTACTACAATGGGCCTGCCTCCAGAAGATAATTCTGGTTTTTGCGGGGTCCCCTCTTGTAGTTTGACATCAGATAGTGTGAGTCCTCCAACTTCATTCTTTTTTCTCCAGATTGCTGTGGCTATTCAGGATCTTTTATGGTTCCGTATAAATTTTTGGAATATTTGTTCTAGTTCTGTGAAATAATCCATTGGTATCTTGATAGGAATTGCATTGAATCTATATATTGCTTTGGGTAGTATGTACATTTTAATGATGTTAATTCTTTCTATCCACGAATATGATACATGCTTCCACTTCTTTGTATCTTATTCAGTTTTTTGTTCAGTGTCTTATAATTTTCCAAGTACAGATATTTTGCATCTGTGGTTAAATATTATTCCTAGGTATTTTATTTTGATGGGATTGTTATCTTAATTTCCCTTTCTTATAGATTATTTTTGGTATATAAAAATGCAACTTATTTCTGGATATTCATTTTGTGTTCTGCTACTTTATTGAATTCATTTATCAGTTCTAGTAGTTTCACGGTGGAATCTTTAAGGTTCTCTATAGTAAAGGGTTCTCTACTGTAGTATCATGTCATCTGCAAATAATGACAGCTTTATTTCTTCCTTTCCAATTTGGATGCCTTTCATTTCTTCCCTTTTTTTTGGTCTGATTGCTGTGGCTAGGAATTCTAGTACTGTGTTAAATAAGAGTGATAAAAGAGGACATCCTGTCTTGTTCCTGACCTTAAGGGAAATGTATTTAGTTTTTGCCCATTGAATACAATGTTGGCTCTGGGTTTGTCATATATGGCCTTTGTCATGTTGAGGTATGTTTCCTTTAGTTCCACTTTTCTGAAAGTATTTTTTATCATAAATGGGTGCTGCATTTTATCAAATGCTTTTTTTTTTGCATCTATTGATATGATTATGTGTTTTTTATTTTTTACTTTGTTTATGTGGTGTATCATGTTAACTGGTTTGTGGATACTGTACCAACCTTGCCTCCCCGACACAAATCCCGCTTGATCATGGCGTTTGATATTTTAATGCATTGCTAGATCTGGTTTGCTAATATTTTGTTGAGGATTTTAAAGATTTTTTTTTTTTTTATTTTTAGAGATTGGGGAAGTGAGGGAGAAAGATGGAGATAAACATTAATGTTTGGTTGCCTCTCACACGCCCAGTATTGGAGATCTGGCCCACAACCCAAGCTGTGTCCTGCCTGGGAAGTAAACTAGCGACCCTTTGGTTTGCAGGCTGGCGCTCAATCCACTGAGCCATACCAGCCAGGGCCTTGTTGAGGATTTTAGTATCTATGTTCATCAGATATATTGGCCTATAATTTTCTTTCTTTATGGTGTCTTTATCTGGCTTTGGAATTACATAGATTAATGCTGCCCTAGTAAAATGAGCTTGGGAGTCTTCCCTCCTCTTAAATTTTTTGAAATAGTTTGAGGACAGGTGTAAGTTCTTTTTTGAATGTTTGGTAAAATTTACATCTGCAGCCTTCCAGTCCCAAATTTGTGTTTCTTGGGAGTTTTATGATACTGGTTCAGTTCTGTTTGTATAATCAATCTACTCAGGTTGACTGATTCTTCCTTATGCAGTTTTATAAGATTTTATGCCCAAGAATTTATCCATTTTGTCCAGATTGTCCAATTTGTTGGCATATTTGTTTGGAATATTTCCTTAAAATCATTTGTATTTCTTGGGTGTCAGTTTTCACTTCTCTTTCATTTCTGATTTTATTTATTTAGGTCTTCTTTTTTCTACATGAGTTTGGTTAAAGGTTTCTCAATTTTGATTATCTTTTCAAAGAACCAGCTCTTTGTTTTATAGATCTTTTGTATTGTTTCGTTAGGTTCTATTTCATTTATTTCTGCTCTGATGTTTATTATTACCTTTCTTCTGCTCACTTTGGGCTTTATTGTTTTTTTCCAAGTTCCTCTTAAGTGTAAAGTTAGATTGTTTATTTGAGATTTTTCTTGTTTCTTGAGATAGGTCAGTAATGCTATAAATTTCTCTCTTACAACGGCTTTGGCTATGTCTCATAAATTTAGGGTTGTTGTATTCTCATTTTATTTATTTCGTGGTATCTTTTTATTTCTCCCTTGATCTCATTGTTAACCAATTCATTGTTTAGTGACATGTTATTTAGCCTCTATGTTTTGTGTGTTTTTCAGTTTTTATCTTGTTATTGATTTCTAGTTCTATAACATTATGGTTAGAGAAGATGCTTGCTTGATATGATTTAAATCTTCAGTTTATTGATATTTGTTTTGTATCCTAACATGTGGTCTCGCCTAGAAAATGTTTCATGTTTACTTGAAAAGAATGCATATTCTGCTGCTCTGGGATGAAATGCTCAGAAGATATCAATGAAATCTATCTGATCTAGTGTGTCATTTAAGGCCACTGTTTCCTTGTTGATTTATTTTTGTCTGAAAGCCCTATTGATTGATGTCAATGGGGTGTTAAAATCCCATACTATGCCCTAGCTGGTGTGGCTCAGTGGATTGAGTACTGGCCTGTGAAAAATTTGTTGCCAGTTCAATGGCCATTCAGGGCACGTGCCTGGATTGTGGGTCAGGTCCCCAGTGGGGGGCACTTGAGAGGCAACCACACATTTATGTTTCTCTTCCTCTCTTTCTCCCTCCCTTCCCCTTTCTCTAAAAATAAATAAATGAAATCTTTTAAAAAGAAAAAAAAAACATACTATGACTGTATTACTGTCAATCTCTCCCTTTATGTCCATTAAAATTTGCCTTACTGATTTAGGTGCTCCTACGTTAGGTGCATATGTATGTACAAGGATTATATCCCCTTGTTGGACTGCTCGCTTTATCATTATGTACTGTCCTTCTTTGTCCTTATTACAGCCTTTGTTTTAAAGTTCTTTTGTCAGATATAAGTATTGCTACCCCAGCTCTTTTTTCTTTCCATTTGAGTGAAATATCTTTTTCCATCCCTTTATTTTTGGTCTGTGTGTATCTTTCATTTTGTGGTGGGTTTCCTGTACACAGCATATACATGGTCCTTGTTTTCTTATCCATTCAGCTACCCTATGTCTTTTGATTGGAGCATTTAAGCTATTTACATTTAAAGTGATTATTGATAGGTACTTATTTATTGTCATTGTATACTTTTAACTATGTTTCTCTGTTATTGTCTTCTCTTTTAGTCCTCCACCTCGTCTTTCCTTCCTTCCTCCTCCTCTTTTTCAAGGCTAATTAACATTTCTTGTAATACTGGTTTGGTGGTAACAAATTCCTTTAGCTTTTCTTGTCTGGGAAGCTCTTTATTTCTCCTTCAATTTTAAACAATAGACTTGCTGGGTAAATTAGTCTTATTTGTACATCCTTGCTTTTCATCACTTTGAATATTTCATGCCAAACCCTCTGGCCTGAAATGTCTCTGCTGAGAAATCAGCTGTCAGGAACTACTATAAAGGACACATAGACAAAACCAAGGGGGAGGGTGGAAGCAAGAGAGAGAGGTGGGTTTGGATGGGGTGGGGGGAGGGGAGGGGAGGGGAGAAAATGCAGATAACTGTAATTGAACAACAATAAAGTAATTTTTAAAAAAAGAATTTACATTAAAAAAAGAAAAAGAAATCAGCTGTCAGTGTTATGGTAGCTCCCTTGTAGGTAACTGCGTTTCTTTTGTTGTTTTTAAGAACCCCTCTTTGTCTTTAACCTTTGCCATTTTGATTATGATGAGTCTTGGTGTGGGCCTCCTTAGGTACATCTTATGTGGGACTCTCTATGGTTCCTCGATTTGTGTGTCTTTTTCCTTCAACAAGTTAAGCAAGTGTTTGGTCATTAGTTCTTCAAATAGGTTCTTGATCCCTTGCTCTCCCTCTTCTCCTTCTGGTACCCCTGTAATGAAGATGTTTTTACACTTCATGTTGTCCACAAAAGTTACTTAAACTATCTTCATTTTCTAAAATTCTGTTTTCTTTTTGCTGCTCCGATTGGGTGTTTCCTGCTACTTTGTCTTCCAAATCACTAATTCAAATCTCTTCTTCATTCAACCTACTGCTTATTTCTTCTAGTGTATTCTTTATTTCAGATAATGTATTCTTCACTTATGACTGGGTTTTTTTTTTATGGTTTCTATGTCTTTTTTCATGCATTTGAAGTTCTCACTAAGTTGCTAATAGTTATCACTATGTTCCTTGAGCATCCTTATAATCATTTTTTTCAACTTTATATCTGATAAATTGCGTGCCTCCATTTCATTGAGCTCTTTTTCTGGAGATTTGTCCTTTCATTTGGAGCATATTTCTCTTTTTTTTTTTTAATGGTATTTTATTGATTATGCTATTACTGTTTCCTAATTTTCCCCCCTTTGTCCACCTCCACACAATATCCCCCACTCCCTCAGGCAATCATTGTTCATGTCCACGGGCCACGCATATAAGTTCTTTGGCTGTTCTATTTTTTACACTATACTTTACATCCCATAGCTATTCTGTAAGTACCTATTTGTACTTCTTAAGCCCCTCACCTCTTCAACCATTCTCCCTCTCCCCTCTTCCATCTGGCAACCTTCCGGTAACTAACTTCTTTTGCTTTTAAAATTCTCTCTTTATCTTTAAACTTTGGCCTTTTAATTATGATGTGCATTGGAGTGGGCCTCTTTGCATCCATCATAATTTGGATTCTGCGCTTTCTGGATTTGCATGTCTATTTCCTTCACCAAATTAGGGAAGTTTTCTTTCACTATTTTTTCAGATAGATTTCCAATTTCTTGCTCTTTCTCTTCTCCTTCTGACACCCCTAGGAGGTGAATGTTGGACCTCTTAAAAGTTGTCCCAGAGGCTGTTTATACTATCCTCATTTTTTTTGGATTATTTTTTTTCTTATTGTTTCTGATTGGTGGTGTTTTTCTTCCCTATGTTCCAAATCATTGATTTGATTCTCAGCTTCATCCATTCTACTGTTGTTTCCCTGTAAATTGTTTTTTTATTTCAATTAGTGTATCCTTTGTTTCAGACTGGGTCTTTTTTATGCTGCTGTGGTCCTACTAAGTTCCTTGAGCATCCTTATAAACAGCGTTTTGAACTCAGCATCTGATAGATCGCTTATCTCCAGTTCATTCAGCTCTTTTTCTAGAGTTTTGATCTGTTCTTTCATATGGGCAATGTTTCTTTGTCTCCTCGTTTTGGCAGCCTCCCTGTGTTTGTTTCCATGTATTAGGTAGAGTTGCTTTGACTCCATTTCTTGGTAGTGTGGCCTAATGTAGTAGGTGTCCTTTAGGGTACAGTGGCACAGCCTCCTCTATCACCCAAGTTGGGTACTCAAGGTTCACCCTTTGTGTGGGCTGAGTACACCCTCTTACAGCTGAGCTTTTGTTGCTGTTGGCAGATCAATGGGAGAGATTTACACAGGTCAGGCAGCTACAAGGACTGGCTGTGACAACTGACCACCAAACTCCACCTTCCATGGAGGATCAGCTGTGCAGGGGCAGGGTGGTGGTGCTCCAACATGTTCTGTAGCTGTCTACTTGTTGTGCTGATCCTGGGATTTCCTGGGTGGTGCAGGCCAAGGTCAACTTCCACCTGTGTTTTGCTCAGGGTCACCCCGCCTGAGCTATAAAGCAATCTAGATGGGTGCTATTTGTGCTGGGCTTAGAGATTCCCAGGTCAAGCCAAGCTCTGACTCTATAATCTGGCTGCCATTAGGGCCCACTAAAGCCAGCTCTTGCTTGTTTGATAGGATTTAGGAGCCACAACCAGCCATTCTTATGGAAAAGCAGCTTGGGTGGGCTTATAAATTGGGAGGGGTGGAGCCTCTGTGGATCTCCAAGGGCCACACAATGTTAGCCAGGTTGATGGAGGCTCAGTATGGCACTGACCTACTAAGGGAGAGCTCAACAAAGGGATAATGGCTTCTATTCTCCCCGATGCTATACACTTCATTCTCTCCCTGTATACCACTGTGGGGCACATATCTTGTCTCCCCAGATGGTGCCTCCTCATGTCTGTTTCTATGTATTAGGTAGATCTATATGACTTCCAGTCTTGGTAGGGTGGCTTTACATAATAGGTGTCCTGTGGACCCAGTAGCGCAGTCTCCTTGATCACCTGAGCTGGGGCCTCTAAGAATGTCCCCTGTGTGGATTATGTGGACCCTCCTATTGTAATAGATTCTTAATTGCTATTGGCCCATTCGTACACGGAGTCGACCCTCATACTTACTTACTGTGAGAATCAACCACAACCACAATATAGGATATGCTGTATAGGTGCTGACCATACAAAGTGAACTTCATCTCAGCAGGGTTTGATACCTGCTGAGATCTCCCTTTGCATATGCACCTAAGAAGCTAATTGAAGCCTGCTCTAATATTGTCTGAAGCTGGACTTTTTGTGTGTTGTTTCCGTGGCCTCTTGGGAAAGACTCTAGTGCAGCCCAATGTCAGACGCTACCTGTGACTGGCCCTGAGAAACCTGTTTGGAGCTACAAAGTGATTCACAGTTTGTGGCTACCTCTATTGGGCCTCAGTGTGCATGGGAAGGACCAGCTGTGCTCCAAGGTTGGTTTTTACCAGCACTGGCCTAGGAGCAGGTGTGCAAAATTCCCAAGGCACCCTGAGATCTGACTCTGCCTACCTCCACCTGCCTCTGACTGCTTCCACCTGCCACCTACCTAGTAGGCTTTGTCACTGAAAGAACCTCTGGCAGTACTTATGTTGCATGATGTAGGTTCTCAGCAAGCCACCAGGTTGGGGCAAATGATGTTTACCAGATCAATACAGGTTTAAACTTAGTGTCAGTGCAATGTCTGAGGCCATTCAGCAAATGTCCCAGGGTATACCAAGTCTAGCTGCTACGGGCCTATTGGCTGCATACCATTGTGGTAGGGCAAGGTCTCAGAGTGTTGTCAGTGTGAGGCCAGCAGAATTTATCAGGCCTAAACAGACCAAGATTTGGCTGTGTGCAAAGAGGGCTCTGTACCAGTCAAGCATGTGAGGGAAAAATGTCCCCTATCCTAGAGCCACACTACTCAGTTTGTTCCAGATTCTTCCCAGAGCCTGATCTCATTAGGATGAAGCTGTCAGTCAGGAGGATGGGGCTAGTGGGTCTCCCATGAGGGGGAGGTGCCAGTCAGGCTTGGGGGAAGGGGGAGTGGTCTCCAACCCAGAGCCACACAACTCAGTCTGTCCTGGATTCTGCCCAGACCTTGTTGGGGCTGAGCCACCAGGAATCAGGAGTGTGGGGCCACCAGGGGCCCAGAGCAATGGGGCTAGCAGGTCTCCCATGAGGGGCAGGCACCAGTCAGTTCACAGGATAGTGGGGATAATGGACTCTGACCCAAATATACACAACTCAGTCACTAACACTCACTGAGTTTGCCCAGAACTCTACACCCCAGCCTAGGCAGCTGACTCCTCAGCAGGACTCCATAGGGTGGCTCAATAGGCAGTCTATAGGGTGGGGCTACTGCATTCCCCCAGGCTGGTGCCATATGGAGTGGGGGTGCTCCAGTCAAGAATGATGTCATCTGCAGTGTGGGAAAAGAACTCAGGTCCATGAGCCTGGAAGCTGTGCCTTCAGCTCTCTCTCCAGAGCCACAAACCCCAGTCTCTCTTCACATGACTCCAGTCTTCCCTTTTCCAGAGCCAAGGTGAGTGGCTGTAAATGAGATTTTGTGCATAAGCCCTTTAAGGGGTCACCTGTGTCTCGAGCAGAACTGTGTCTCTCCCTGGTGGGTAAAATCCTCCATGATTTTTACAGCCAAATGTTAAGTGGGTGCCTCTTCCTGGTGCTCTGCACTGGGGAGTCCAACTTGGGGTTGAGACTCCACAGACTCCACACTTCTCAAGGGGAACCTTTGCAGCTAAGGTACCTCTCTGCCCATGAATATGAATTTAGCCCTTTTCATGTCTCCCCCGACCTTCCTACCAGTCTCAATGTGGCTTCTTCTGTAAATCCTTGGTTATAAGATTTTTCTTCAACAAGCCTTCATGTGGTTATTCAGGTTGAATGCTCTATCTTTTAGTTGTAATTCCAGTTTGGTCCTGGGAGGAGATAAGTGTAACATCCACCTACTCCACAGCCATATTGGATTCTCTGTAAAATTTGGAGTTTTTCATATTTAATGTTTAGTATTTTCTCTGATGTTTAAAAAATATAAATTGTAACATGATCTCCCCACACACTCTTCCAGTGTTTCCTGTCTCAGCAAATGAATACTTGCTATCTATCTACTTTCATGAATTAGAAACTAGAAATTATTCACTCATTCAATCTTTCAACAAATATTTATTGAGTGCCTGCCTTTGTTCTGTGAACAAGTTAGACAAATTTTCTGTCTCGTAGACTTGCAGTGACACTGGGAGGAGACAGATAATGAACAAATAAAGTGGTCAGGGAATGTCTTTTCAGGTGGGCAGTAGTTAATCCAAGAGCTGAGTGAAAAGGAGACAGACATGTGAAGACTTTGTGGAAGAGCTTTGGTAACCGAAGAGACAGCAATTTCAAAGACCCCAAGTGGGAATAATATTGGTATTGTTCAGTAAATAGAAACGCCAGAGTGAATAGACTGTACCAAGAGAAAAATGATGAAATTGAAGGGGTAGATAGGGGCTAGATTACACAGGAATTTGTAGGCTAGAAGAGCAATTTTCAACCTTTTTTTATCTCATGGCACATATAAACTAATTACTAAAATTGTGTGGCACATGAAAAAATATATATTTTTGCCAATCAGACAAAAAATGCATATAATTTTGATTCATTCACACTGCACAGCTATTGTATTGGCTATTGCCATTTTCCTTCTAGGGAAGAAGAGGTCAGTGACCCTAACTAAATAGTCAGGCATTGAATGTTTTAAAAATTCCTGTGGCACACCAGTTGAAAATTGCTGGGCTAGAAAATGGAGTTTTGATTTTATTATTTGTGCCATCAAGATTTAAGCAGGGGAATGACCCATTACCTTCATAGCTAACATCAAGTGCTTACTACAGTGCTAAACTTGTTCGAAGTGCTTTACATGTTATCTCATTTAGACTTCATAATAGGCCCATGAGATAGCAGTAATATTATCCCCTTTTGAAGGATAATAAAGTCACCTGTGGGTAAATTAATTTTTATAACACTTCTTAAAATTTGAGATATAATTCACAAACAAAAAAAAGTGCATAGATTTTAAAGATATTATGATGAATTTCAACAAACACATTCCTGTGTAACCACGATCCCAGTCAAGTTCTAGAACTTTTCCATCAACCTGTAAAGTTCCCTTATGCTCCTTCCCAGGCATTACTCCCCACCTCCTACCCAGGGGCAATCATTACTCTGACTTTTATCATCTTGGATTAATTTTGCCTATTCTTGAACTTCATGTAAATGAAATCATATGGACTTTATGTCTGCTTTTCTCGCTTCACATATTTTTGAGGTTCATTTATCTGCAATTCATTCTTTTATTGATGACTGGTATCCCATTGTATGAATATGCCTGATTTTGTTTGTTCATTCTTCTGCTAGTGGACATTTGGGTCATTTCAAGTTTTTAGCTTCTAAACCAATAAGGGTGCTGTGAACATTATCGTATAAATATTTTTGTTCATGTGCTTTTACTTCTGTTGGATAAATACCTAAGAATAAAATTGATGGATCATATGATTAACTCTATAAGAAACTGTCAGTTTTCCAAAGTGGGTGGGTATACACTCCAACCAGTAATGCATGGAAGATTTGATTTATATTTTTAAAAGATTTTTCTTGTCTGTGAAGCTTGAATTGTAATAGAGCAAGGGTGAAAGCAGAGAGACAAGTTAGTAAGCTTTGCATAGTCCAGGTGAGAGGTGATACTGTCTTGGACTAATATGGAAGTATAGGAGAAAAGAAGGGGTTGGATTTGGCATGTAGGTAAAATTAGCAAGGCTCGTTGATGGATGAGGTAAGGAAAGATAAGTGAAATGGCCAAATTAATGCTAACACCTACATATATATCATGAGCAACTGAGTAGTTGTTCATGCCATTTACGAAGATGAGGAGATGATTAGAGGAGAGAGCAAGCTGAGAAAGTGGTGTTAAACTAGGAGTTTTGTTCTGGATGTACTTTTCACAACCTATTAGACATTTGAGTGGACATTTCAAATAGACAGTCAGATATGACATGTATGAATTTTAGGAAAGAAGTCAGACTGAAGATTTAGGTTCCCTAAAGTCACACAACTGGATGAGACTAACCAGGGAGTGATTGTTGAAAGAGGAGAAGCTAGGACTGTGCCCTTTAGCTCATCAACACTTAGAAATATAGCAAAGACTAGGAAGAATCAATAAAACCTGGGAAATATGTCAAGGAAGTAAAAATTATGACATTATGAAAATGTTTCAGGAAGAAGGCAACAACCAATTATGGTCAAGGTGCTTAAGAAGTTGAGAAAAGTGAAGCTAGAGAAACAATTTTTGGATCTGGCAAGTTGCAAGTTATTGGTGACCTTAAAGAATTTTGGTGAAACCCTGGTTGGGTAGCTCAGTTGCTTAAAGCATGGTCTCAATATACCAAGGTTGCAGGTTTGATCCCCAGTCAGGACACAATGAATTTTTTTAAAAAGAATTTTGGCGGAGTGCTGGGTTCAGAAGCTTACCTTTGAGTAAAACACAAATGGTGAGAAAATTGAGACAAGTATAGACATCTCTTTAAAAAAGCTGTGTGTGTGTGTGTGTGTGTGTGTGTGTGTGTGTGTGAAGGGGAGTTGATAAACTTGGCCGTTGATAAACGGGTCAAGGAAGGGTTTTTTCCTTTCTCTAAAGATGGAAGACGTACTTGATATCTCCCTTACTCTTTCCCATCCACACTAAACTTGAACCATCACCAAGTTCTACCTCTTTTACTTCATAAATTGCTCGAATCTATCCATTTGTCTCCACTATCACTGTCACCATCTTATCCAAGTTATCGTCATCTCCCACATAGACTACTGCAATAGGAGGTCTAACTGACCCCCTACCATCACTGTCACCCTTACACCCCAATCTCTTCTCCACAGTCAAGCCATACATTGTCCAAATACAAATCTGATCAAGAGGCCCCACCCTTGTACCCATCCCTACTGTATTATAAAGGACTTCCATTGTTTTTAGGGTAAAGACAAAAACCACAGGACTCTTAAGACCCTACATGATCTTCCCTTGCATATTCCCTGATTTCATCTACCACTTTCCCTCTCGCTTTCTGTGTTTTGGCTACACTTGTTCTAATCTGGCCACTAGATGTTTGGACTTGAGTTTCTCTCTGACTAGGATATTCTTACTCCCACATCTCTCCTTCTCCATCACACTCTACCTAATAACTACTACTTTTTCTTCAGATGTCCAATTCAATCATCCCTTCCTCAGAAAAGTCTTCCCTGACCTCTCTAACCACATTAATTCCCTTTGTTACATTGTACTCACACAGTACCAAGTAGCTTTCCTTGACAACACTTTCCACACTTATAATTTTTCATTTTCTTGTGATTATTTTATTGTCCATCTACCTTACTAGTTTTTAAGCTCCATGAGAGCAATGGCAGTTCTATGAGGGTAGTGACTGTCTTTCTTTTCTTTTGCCACTGTGTATACAATGCCCAGCACAATGCCTGACACATAGAAAGTACTCAAAAAATACTCATTAAGTAAATTGAATTCAATGAATGAATGAACCCTAATTGTTAATACCTCATTAAGTAACATAATAGAGACTCTAATTAATTTGGAAATTCTCTAGTATCTCTGGAAGAAGAATTGGCAGTTAACATTATTATGTAAGTCATTAAATTTAGAATAACTTAGAAACTACATTCCCTTATACATAACTGTCTTTGATCATCTGGGGTTTCACTTGCTGCTTTATTATTTTAAACTCTTTCTCTCAAAATTACCTGTAGTTGCATGGGTAAATATCACAGATACTCTTCTTTTGTATATCATTAGTTTCAGTTCAGTTTCCTGCCACTTAACTTTGTCAGAGATATGATTAAACATAAAATTGACCATTGAATTTCATTTCATTTAATTTCCTCTGCCATTAAGGGCAATTTTATGAAGAACCTACTTAACATTAAAGTCAATTCATTATCTCACAACCAGAAAAAAAATATTAAAAACTCATGGTTACACGTGACTTCACTTGTAGGTAGAATCTAAAGACAAAATAAAAAACAAAATCGAAACAGACTCAGAAAACAGACTGATGGTTGACAGAAGGGAGGAAGGCGGGGGCTGGGTGAAAAAGGTGAAGGGGTGAAGAAATACAAATTGGTAGTTATAGAACAGTCACAGAGATATAAATTACATCAAAGAGAATATAGTCAATAATATTGTAATAACTATGTATGGGGCCAATAATACTGTAATAACTATGTAGGTGGATACTTAAAATATTGGGGAAACCACTCTGTAAAGTACATGATTTTCTAAACACTATGCTGTACATCTGAGACCAATACAGAATAATAATGAATATAAAATGTAATTTAAACATTTTTTTAAAGATTTTATTTATTTATTTTTAGAGAGAGGGGAAGGGAGGGAGACAGAGAGGGAGAGAAACAGCAATGTATGGTTGCCTCTCACGTGGTCTTCACTGGGGACCTGGCCTGCAACCCAGGCATGTGCCCTGACTGGGAATTGAACCGGGACCCTTTGGTTCCCAGCCTGCGCTCAATCCATTGAGCTACACCAGCCAGGGCATAATTTAAACATTTAAAAAAAGATTTAAAAACTCATCGTTGATCTTAAAACTGTAAATATTAACCCTGCATAAGAAGTAGCTTAATTTACATTCTATGAATAAAATAGGTACAAGTCTATAACATATGAGAAGGCAATATATAAGTTTATTTGTGCTTTCAAAAATAAATATGGGGCCCTGGCTGGTGTAGCTCAGTGGATTGAGCGCGGGCTGGGAACCAAAGGATCCCGGTTCGATTCCCAGTCAGGGCACATGCCTGGGTTGCGGGCCAGGTCCCCAGTGAGGGCCATGTGAGAGGCAACCATACATTGCTGTTTCTCCCTCTCTTTCTCCCTCTCTTCTCCTCTCTCTAAAAATAAATAAATATTAAAAAAAAAAAAAACCATGGTGAAAAATAAATATGGGTGAAGGGATTGAGCAAAAAGGGAAAAGGACTCATGGACATGGATAGCAGGGTGGTGACTGCAGAGGTATAAAGGGGTTAAATGGCAGTAGAAAATATACAATAAAAATTTTTTTAATAATAAATATATAGTAATATTTATTCTAATTTTTATACCCTCATGTATAACTATTATAAATAATTCATTTAAATAATATTCTCTATGAAATATTTTTCAGAGAAATATTTCAAAATTCCGAATTCAAAGCAACTGATGAGAAACGCAGCCAAAGACCATCAGAGGCAAAGAGTCAATCTCATTCTCAGTGTGTTTTTATTTCTCGGAATTTTCACACAGGCACATTTCAATTACAGGTAGAATGAAATTTTTTCAAATAATTTTTCAATACCACGTCATTAGCATTGTTGTCTTTTAATTATATCTACTGTTATTTTTTATTTTTTATTTTATTTTTGTTGTTGTTGTTCAAGTACAATTATCTGCCTTCCCCCCACCCCTCCCCACCACCCCTGCCCTCCCTACTCCTGTTATTTTTTCATCTGAGGGACAGTAACATGAGCTAAATTTAAATTACCCAAACTCATTATGGTTGACATTATAGGACACTGGAAAACTAAATGAAAATGTCTCCTTCTACAGTTGCTTCACTAAAGCTCTAGCCTGAGAACCTCCAATATTCTCCATATTGTTATGGCGAGGATAAATGGCTAAGAAAAACAAAGCCAAATTGCCAGGCCTATCAGAGGAAAGAGATTTGGCAATAAGAGGATACTCAGTTAACCATATAATCTATTGGAACCAACTAATAAAAATAAAGGCTTTATTAAGCCTTCATTACACCCCAAGCTCTGTACCTGCCCTCTTTGAGGATAGTAAGACATGAACCCTACATTCAAGGTGCTAGCTAGTGTAAGTGTGAAAGGCAGAAACCTAATTAACGCTGTGTTATGTGAGTGTCAAAACACTGCTAAGTAAATGAGGGAGAGACCAGTAGAAACTTAAAAGTATGATATAGTTAAACAAAACAAACAGTTTAGTGACTTTATAACATTAGTAGTAAAATAGCAACAAAATGATAATGTGTCAAAATTTCATTTTACATCTTGAATATTGAACTCAAGTTGAACTCCGTGTTTAGGCGTTCATTTAACAAACATTTTTTGAGTGCCTTAAATACAGCAATACTAGTTTTGGCACTGAGTCTGCATAAACAAATAAGACAGAAGTCCGGACCTAGATGATCCCAAAGTTAATAGAAAAGAAAAACATACAAACTAAAAATTACAATGTGACAAGAGCCACAAAATTGAAGAAATGTAGACAAGGAAGTATAATAAGAAAGGCTTCACAGAGAAGATACTTTTAGCTGGGTTTTGAAAAGTGAATAGAAGTTTGCCAGGAGAGAAAACAAAGGACAGTATGTTCAAAGGCTTGCAGCTATGAAAGGAGTAACGTGTTCAGAAAAACGCGATAATGTGCAAGGATGCCCAAACTTTTGGCTTCTCTGGGCCACGCTGAAAGCAGAGTTGTCTTGGGCTACACATTAAATATACAAACACTAATGAAAACTGATGAGCAAACAAAAGGTTTTAAATGTACGATTTTGTGTTGGGCCTCATTCATAGCCATCCTGGGCCGCCTGCAACCCATGGGCTGCAGGTTGGACACCTGATTTATGAAAGAGGCCAATGGTGGGAAAAGACACTGGAGACGACATTATGAGGAGCCTCATGTGTGGTTTAAGTACTTTGGATTTTGCCCCATAGGCTCTGCAGATCCACTGGTGGCATTGTGGGATTATAATCAAGAACTTAAATTAAAGAGGTTAAAATCCTTGCTCTATCACTACTAGCTGTGTAGTTTTAGGCAAGTTACTTAATTTGTCAGTGTCTGAATTTCCTCATTTGTAAAATGAGGATGATTCCATCTCCATGGAATTGTTATGGGAATTAAATGAATTGGCATATAAAAAGCAGTCAGAATAGTACCTAGCCACGTAGTGAGCACCATACAAATATACTGCTATTCCTGGAGGACTTTAAGCAGGCAGGTTTAATGCTCAAATCAATTCTAAAGATTATTAAAGAAAGCTCTGACTTTCAAATGAAAGATAGTTTGAAATAGAGATAGCATTGAAGAGAAATAATTGTTTCAATGTATGCATTTAATATTAATTGAATTTACTGATAGCCATCACATGCTAGGAATTTTGCTAGGTACTATTGATACAGTGGTGTCTTCATAGCCAATGTAGGAAACATGGAAAAAGACAAATACAAAAATGTCACCTCTGCTATGATGGAAGAAGTACATGTACAAGAGTACTAAATTTTAATTAGGTTGTTTATTATTTATTCATCACCTATGGATAAGTGCTTATGTGCCAGGCACCGTTCTAGGAAACCAGAAATTTGTTCTCATGAGATTTATAGTCTAGTGGGAGAGATAAATAATGTACAGGTAAACACAAATCATTCTTCAAGACTCTTGATAGTCAGTGAAAAGAACCTAATTCAGAAGAAAAGATAAATCATAGTATGAAAACATAGTATAAAAGAGTAACACAGTGCTGACCTCAGCCACAATCAGTTTCAGTATATACAGGACTCTCATATGGTCTCTCTTTTCATCTCAGTTTCTGCCCCTTTCTCTGTACTGGCCTTTCTCTCTTACTACAACAGACAAGCAGGGGGATGAAAATTATTTTTAAAATATGGTTTAAATTAATGTAGAACTATAGCTTAGTTTCTAAAAGAGCTTTTATTGTGAATTGCAACCTACACAAAAAGAATACACACACAGTTTAAAGAATAATAAATGAATTTGTATACGCACCACTCAGAATAAGAAATCAAATACTCTAGTACCTTTGAATCCTGAGTCTTTATCTCTTACATCCCACACGCCCCCTTCACTGAAGGACCCACTATCCTGCAATTGCAATGAACTATTTCCTTGCTTTTCATTATTTTACCACAAATATTATAGATCCTTGAACAATGAATTATTAAATTTTATGTTTTGGGGCTCCTTGTATAATATACTTTTCCCTTTTTGTGCAGTATTATATTTCTGAGACTCATCCCAGTTGGTCCGTATACCCTTAGTTCATTATTTTTACTGTTATACAGCATTCCATTGTATCAATATATCAAAATTTAAGTTATGGATGTTGGGCTTTTTTAATAAAGATTTTATTTATTTATTTTCAGAGAGAAGGAAAGTGAGGGAGGAACAGAGGGAGAGAAACATTGATTGGTTGCCTTTTGCACATCCCCAACTGGGTCCTAACCTGCAACCCAGGCATGTGCCCTGACCAGGAAGCAAACCAGTGACCTTTCAGTTTGCAGGCCGGTGTTCAGTCCACTGAGCCACACCAACCAGGACTGGGTTGTTTTTAGTTGTTTCCTTGTTTTTAAGAAATTTCAGTGGGGAATATATCTAACAGTAGAACGGCTGACTTACAGGGATGTGTATGTTCAATATTATTAGACAACTCCAAACTGTTTCCCAAAGTAGCCATATCAGTAGCCATTCCCCTAAGGCATGAAGAGGCGCTAGGATTGCTCCGCGCCTTCAAAACAGTATTGATATTTTTAGGCTCCTAATTTTTTGACAATCTGATGACTGTAACAGTATCTCACTATAGTGTTTTCTTAATAGAATGTATTTTTTGAGCAGTTTTCAGTTCACAGCATAACTGAGCAGAAAGTAGAGCTCCCATTATTCCTTGCCCCACACCCTCCCCCATTATCAACATCCAGAGAGGCACATTTTTATAATCACTGAACTTGTATTGACACATCTTATCACCCAAAGTCCATAGTTTACATTAGAATTCACTCTCACGTTACACATTCTATGGGTTTTAGGGAAAAATATGTGTATGTATCATATATGATATACTGGGTCCAGCACAATAACCCCCCCCTTTTATTACAAAATCACAAGCATGTAATTCTGTAGCGTAACAATATCACACTCAAGCATACCACATGACATTTTAGGTGAAATGTTCAGATTAAAACTATAAATTATTACACCCATATTATTGCTCTACCAACCGCACTCAAACAAGCCTTACTTCTGCCAGACCCTATGTATTGTCAAAACCCTAGAGGGGATGGGGAAAGGGAGAGAGAGAGAGAGAAGAGGGGAGGATAAAGGAAGGGAGGGGAGAGATCCACCATTATAGTATCATACAGAGTAGTTTCACGACCCTAAAGATCTTGTTGTTCTTTGTCTGTTCATTCCTTCCTCCCTTCTAATCCCTGGCAAGCACTGATCATTTCACTGTTTCCATAGTTTTATCTTTTTCAGAATGTCATAGAGTTGGAATCATATAGTATGTAGCCCTTTTAGACTGGCTTCTTTCACTTAGTAATATGCATTTAAGGTTCTCTCTGACCTGTCAAGGCTTGATAGCACTTTTTTTAGTGCCGAATAATATTCCATTGTATGAATATATCACAGGTTGCTTATCTACTCCCTTGCTGAAAGACATTGGTTGCTTCCAAGTTTGGGCAATTATGAATAAATCTGCTATAAATATTCACGTGCATATTTGTGTATACACACATGTTTTCAACTCATTTAGGTACAATACCAATGATAGTTGCTGGATAGAATGGTAAGAGGTGTTTAGTTTTGTAAGAAACGGCCAAACTGTCTCCAAACTCGCTGTACCATTTTGCATTCACACCAGCAATAAACAAAAGTTCCTGTTTCGCATCTTCACCAGCACTTGCTGGTCAGCATTTTGGATTTTCACCATTATAATAGGTATATAGGGTACTTTCTTGTTTAAATTTGCATTTCCCTAATGACATATGATGTTGAACATCTTTTTATTTGTTTATTTGCTGTCTGTATGCCTTCTTTGGTGAAGTGTCTGTTTAAATCTTTTGCTCATTTTTAATTGGGTTGTTCATTTTCTTGTTGAGTTTTAAGAGTTTTTATATATTTTTAATAAGTCTTTTATCAGATACGTCTTTTGTAAACATTTTTACCCAGACTGTGACTTGTCTTCTCATTCTCTTGATGTCTCATTGTACTTTTAATTTGTATTTTCCTGCTAAAAAATGAGGTGATTGTTTTTTCTAAAGTTCATTGGCCATTATGTTTTTTTCTTATATAAAATGCTTGTTCAAATCTCACCTCTTTTTCTACAAGTTTGTCTTTTAATTATAAAACTTTAAAAGAATTATTTATTCTGGTAACTAATCCTTTGACAGTTACGTTATTTTCTATGTCTTCATACAATTTATGGCTTCCTTTGCACTATTTTTATGATATCATGTGAACAAAAATTCTTTTCTTTTTATGTAACCTAATTTCTCAACCCTTTCTTTTATGATTTATTATTCTCTTCCATATTCCAAAGTCACAGAGATACCCTTCTATATTGTTTTCTGAGAGTTTTATTGTTTTGACTACATAGGCCTTTAATCAATCTGGAATTGATTTCAGTGTTTGGTGTAAATAGGAGTCCAATTTCAACTTTGTTCATGTTTGCCCAACTGTCTAGTAGCATTTACTGAAATTATTTTGGAATTTTGAGAAGAACTGCAGTGCAGTTTTAGATCAATTTGGGAAAAACTGATTCTTTACTAGGTTTCTAATCCATGAACATGATCTTTCTCTGTTTTTACATGTCATCTTTAATATCTTTTGATAGAGCTTTATAATTACCTTCATAAAGGCCTTGTGCATCTTATTAACTTTTATTATAGGAAAATTTATGTTTCGCTTTTGCATATGATTTTTAAGTAAACTTTTTATTTTGGGATAATCTTAGATTTATAGAAAAGTTGCAGAGATAATATAGAGTTCTATTATACCTTTCACTCAGTTTATCCCAATGTTAAAATCTTAACTTACCATAGTAAACTTGTCAAAACTAAGAAACCAACATTGGCACACTACAGTTAACTGAATTCCAGACTTTAGATTTGATCAGTTTTTTAAAATTTAATCTTTGTTGTGTTTTTTCCATGACCATTTAGTCTCCTTACACCCCCCTCTCCCCATCAATCACTACACTGTTGTCTGTGTCCACGAGTCTTTTTTCCTTTTTCACTCAACCCTCCTACCCCCTCATTTGTCCCCCAACCACTAGCTGTCATCCTGCTCTCCATTTGAGAGTCTGTCCCCATTTTCTTTGTTAGTTCAGTTTGTTCATTAGATTCCATATATGAGTGAAGGATTTCACCAGTTTTTACACAAATGCACTTTTACACAAATTTTTCCCTCTCTGTCCCCCTACCCCCAGCACCACCACTTCCTCAGGCAGTCTCCACAATGCAGTCCATGTCCATGGGTCATGCATATATGTTCTTCGGCTACTCTATTCCCTGTGCTGAACTTTATATTCCAATGACTATTTTGTGACTATCAATTTGTACTTCTTAATCCCTTTATCTTTTTCACCCATCTCCCTGAACACCCTCCCGTCTGGCAACCATCAAAACGTTCTCTGTATTGGACTTCCGCCAAGATGGCGG